>JASGXE010009601.1:0-17402 GCA_030068105.1 Sinentomon sp. SZTP_YWyxl
TCTGTTTCGATCGATTTGGGCTGTGATCCAGCCTATCTTCAGGAAATGACAGCACAGGGTTAAAATCGAAGTCCTTCGATTTTAACCCTGTGTTGTCGTTTCCTGAAGATGGGCTGGATCGTTTCCTGAAGATGGGCTGGATCACATCCATTCCACACAATCAACAACATGTCAGTTGCTGCACACAATTGCACAAAACATCACCTATCAGGTTACATCAGCCACATTCCTACAGTATTTGGAAGGCCTTTCAAGAGGCAGACAATGTCAAAAGCACACTAGAAAGGAATAAACACAGAAAATCAACCTCATCAAGAAACTTCCCGACATCATCACACCAGCCAACAACAAAGGCTATGCCTTTGTTGGCTGCTGTGATGTGCAACACTCTGATCATCCATCCCTACAAGTGAAAAATGGAATGCCTCTCTCATTCATTATTGCAATGTTGGGAAAGAATACAAAAGAAGAAATTGGATCATTCATTTGACAGAACGTACAGGGTAGTCCCTGAAAACCGGACTGCCGGACAGCCATGCCAGACCGACCCGGACAGGTTAGATTAGGTTAGGATAGACTATCCTAACCTCACCTAACCCGTCCGGGTCAGTCCGGCGGTCCTGTCCGGCTGTCCGGTTTTCAGGGACCACCAACGTACAGCCTACGTAGGTCCCACTTTTTAGTGAACAGCATATTGGGGCAAAAAAGGAGAAAAAAATGTTAAGGGTTGCAGGGAGTTAAACAATGATTAAAGTTCCAACCATTAATTTCCTTTCCACTGCCAACACACCAGAAACTCACGCATGTCCTGTCAGGCCCCTGACTAACCCTGCTTCAGGGAGCAAATAAAAAATGCATTTGCAGGTAGGCCTACTAAAATCAAATGAAAAAAAAAAACAAAATCGCACCAGGTGACTCTTTACAACCATCAAAAAGCACAGAATCAAAAAACAAACTTCTAAAAATGTACATGCGGCTGGATTTATTTTAGCGAATACAATGCAATTTTTTAAGAATTATTGTGTTCTCTAAAATTGTACACAAATACAATAAATGCATTGTAGGTATTCTATAAAATTGTAAATCCATCTGCATGACTTCAATCTTTTGGTAGATGATGTTATGTTGTACCTTTAAATTAGGTACTGCATGCAGATGTTAACATTATCTATTCATATTTTTCTCTGCTTTATTTTTTTTATTTAAAAAGGTACCTAAGTAGCCTCTTTAAATAGGCCTCCATTTTGCTGTTTTGGCATTTAGATGAATTAAACCAGGTGTCTTCATGCAGCAATTTCCATGTCCTCTTTGGCTTTGATCATCATACCTTGGTTTTAATTCAGCCTCTATTTGGCAGTCATGAAAGTTGCTGTTGAAGGCTGTGCTCATGGGGAGCTTGAAATAATCTACGACACCCTTGAGCACATCCAGAAGAAAGAGAGAATTGTGATTGATCTTTTGATTTGCTGTGGAGATTTCCAAGCTACAAGAAACGCCGATGATATGAAGTGCATGGCTGTGCCAGCAAAATTCCTGGACATGTGTTCTTTTTACAAGTTAGTGATGTTTATTTTTGTTCAAGTCAGGTCCTTGGTTGTTACTTTACTTACAAAGTTCTACAATTGTCTCTTTCAGAAAAATAACTTGTTTTTGGCAGCTTCTCGTTAAAGTATGTTCCTGTCTTTTGTGTTTCGGGTGACTTGATTTTTTTCTGTTATTTCCTTCACATTGTCTTGTTGTTGTGACAAAATTTCCAGTTCCCGCACCCTGATGCAAAACATGGTTTTTGATAGTTTCCACAACAGAATAAAGCATTGAATAGGATAGTTGGGCACAATATTCTATCATTTTTAGGCATAGGTACTATTCCATGACTTTTTTCCCGATGTATAGGTACCTATCGCTTCATTTACTTCTTTCCTACATACAGCAGTTTAGTTGGGTAGGTACCTGCTTGGTGTTGGTTGGGAGCTTGTGCGATTTTGGCCTCCTGGCTATCATTAAGTCAGCACATTGCATCATGAGCAGGTTTGGTAATCGTGGGCGCTCAGAAAAAAAAGTAGGATGGCTTTGCTACTCTGTTGATACTGGTAGCACTTCCCATGAACAAGCAGGGTTGTTCGTTTAAAACATTCTGCTTAAAACAATCTGTTTTAAACATGTTTTAAACAACCACGACTTGTTTAAAACAGTTTGTTAAAAACAAAATTGTGTTTTAAACATGTTTAAAACAACCACAACTTGTTTGAAATGCTTTGTTTAAAACAATCTGCAAAAACAAAAAAAATGCTTTTTGCTTTCTTTACTCAATTTTCAATGTTTTTCTGTTGTTGTTGTTATCAACAAAAGCATTATTGTTGCCTTTTTCAAGTACCATTGTTAGTAAATTATTGCGAAATTAGCCTTGGCAGCTTTTGGAACACGTTTAAAACTGTTTAAAACTTGTTTTAAACAACGGGGAAAATCAGATGAAAAAAAAACTTTTAAAACAAAAAAAAAACATGTTTTAAATGTTTAAAACGTTTCTAATGTTTTTTAAGAAAAAACATGTTTTTTTTTCCAACCCTGTGAACAAGAAAGGTGACTTTTTTTCGTCAGTCGATTGCCTTAGCTTTTGTATAGATAGACCAATTTAAGCAAATGCAAAGCATTGCTCATGACTTTGTCCAATCTTGTTTATTTTTTCTCGTCTGTTTGGAAAGCGACAAATTGCAGGGATGCAGATAGCTCTCCTGCAAACATTTGAGACTTCAGAAGCCGGGTTTGTGATTGGCAAACCCAAAGATTCGTTTTGACCGAAAAAGGAGTTGAGATTTTTTATCAAGTCTTATTAATTTTCACTGAGGAGATGTGAATCAGGAATTCCAACATTTTTCAGCTGGGCGATATGTCTTCTGGGCCTGATTGGGGATCATTATTATTAGATAGACTTGCCTTACAATTTGCAGTAGGCCTATGTATGGAGTTCAGGTATGTCACCTCCATATTCAGGTGACATACCCAGGTATGTCACCTCCATATTCGGATGAAAATCCTCACCGAACTGACAAGAAACGTGATGGTTGCAATGCAACCTTGTGGGCTTACTGGAGCAGGAAATGTTATTGGAGGACGCTAAAGTACCTACCAAATGTCGCATTTTAACAATGGCACAATGCATGGCCTGCTGGTTGATTATGCAATGGCGCTATCTGCAGAGATAGAAATCAAGGCCTTGTGAAGGATAACTATCACATGGGAATAACTATCACATGGAAGCAAATATTTGGTCAAATTGTTGATGCAGATTTTAAGGCTATTTATAGTCTATATGTACCTACTCGATATCAAATCATTGGTGAACCTACCCTGGACCTGAGGCAGCATTACACTTGTATATTGCCACCCAAGGTCACCAAGACACCAACCATAGAGCTGTACTTTCACCTTTAATTTGCAAAGACCGTGATGTGCAATTTTCTATTTACAGGTATTACAGTGGGGAGAAGAGAGCTCCAGTTCTGACATTGTTCATTGGTGGAAATCATGAGGCATCAAATCATTTGCAAGAACTTCCTTATGGTGGATGGGTTGCCCCAAACATTTTCTACCTAGGATATGCTGGTGTCGTAAATTTTAAAGGTCTTCGAATAGGTGGGATATCAGGCATCTACAAAGGCCATGATTACCTGAAAGGCCATCATGAAAAAGTTCCTTATGACGAACAGACAAAGAGATCAGTGTACCATGTTCGAAATTTGGAAGTTTTCCGATTGAAGCAAGTTAGTTGCCAGATTTTAATCCCACTCACCTGTCAGTTCTTGCCAGAGTGCACTTAGAGCACTTCTTGTGCATGTGAAATAGGCATTTCTGTCTAGGGCTGCAGAAGATGTTTCTTTTTTTTTCGGTAACAGTTCCATATGTGTGCCCACCACCGCATCCCCCACATCCCCCGCATCGTTCCACCGCATCCCCCGCTTCTTTACACCGCATCCCCCTCATCCCAAGCTTCTTTACACAGCATCCCCCGCATCCCCCGCTTCGTTACGTCCCGCATCTTTCCATCGCTGTGAAGGGATGCGGGGTGGTTTGATGATTTTTGATTGATTTTTTTTTTATTTTTTATTTTTTAATTCTTCTCGTTTTTTGTTATTGTTTTTTCGACAATTATTTTTGTCATTTTTATAGGTCGAAATGGACATTTGCAATTAATCATACATTCTTCTTTTGTCGGTCACAAGTTTAGCGAAAGGATCAATTCCATCTGCTTTCACCTGTCGTCGCCACAAAAATTCGCACAGGCGGCCGCCTGTGCTATCTTGACGGCTACTTCCCCTGGTCAATTGTTTTTTTTTGGCTCCCTCCATGTGCGTTCTATTCTCTGTGTGTTGGCCAATGTATGTTATGTGGATCCACAAAATGTTCACGTGATTATTGTTTGTACGCAGCCCAACAGTCCGACATCATAACGGTCCCTGGCTCAATATTCGCCTGAATGATAGGCCAGAGGACATCTCTGTTACGTTCATTATTTGGGTACTGCACCAACCGAACAGCTCCGGTTCCGTGTTGATACATGCCAAATACCCATGTCCATGCCAAATACCATGCTCAAAACAATTGAAATAATACGAAAAATGGTATGAAATGAAATAAAATGTTTAAGTAAAAAAATAAATACCAACAGCAAATCACCCCCCATCCGCCGCATCCTTTCACAGCAAGGAAATATGCGGTGTGACGAAGCGGGGGATGCGGTGTGAAGAAGCGGGGGGTGCGGGGGATGCGGCGTAAAGAAGCGGGGGATGCGGTGGAACGATGCGGGGGATGTGGGGGATGCGGTGGTGGGCACACATATGGAACTGTTACCTTTTTTTCACCGCTGGAGAACATAAATTCCTTGTTGATCTCTGGAGCTCATCGGATTCTTTTTCGACTCTCAACAGCTGGGTGTGGACGTGCTCGGCAAGGCAAGTGATGCTGATGATTTTTGCAGACACCCCTGTGTGGCTTTATCTCACTGACCAGATTCGCACTGCTTGGGCATCTGTCGTCCTGGTAGGTACCTGCCAACATGGCATTAGGTACGCGCCATGTTGCGCATCTTTACCAACCAATTCGTGTATTTTTCGTTTCATTCCTGCCCTTTGGACCTGCTGGATTTACATCTCTATCAGTGGAGAGATCATGGCAGGGTTAACGCTAACTCTGGAGGGAAAGCTAATGCGAGGCAAATTTTTAACATTGAATAAGATTGGAAAAATTTGCCTCGCATTGGCGTTACCTTGGAAAAATTTGCTTCGCATTGGCGTTACCTGCGGAGTTAGCGTAAACCCCGCCATGATCTCTCCGCGTATTTGGACATTGGTTGCAAATCTGCTAGTAGTGGAAGTAAACATTAATTATTTTATATGTTAACAGAAACAAACATGGGCGTAATTTTTCTGCCAAAATGCATGTTCAGCATTTATTCTTCTTTACAACAGTTAGGTAGGTACTTACCTTCTTATAAAAGTTATCAATAATCATCTTCTGGCAGTTGCCGACTTTGATTCTCCTGTGGAGAAGTTTACCAAATGATTTCATTAGGAAGTCGACCTGCTGGAAGTAATAAACAATAATTTTGTCACAATCTGTCCCAATTGTTGAAACTGCCAACTGGTGACAGAAGGCCGTCAGTCCTATAAAAATGATTGCATTCTGAGTAGGTAATCTGAGTTATGGTTTTTCTGATTGACAGATGACACCAGACACACTTCCGAAGCCTGGATTTTGTCCACGGCAGCAGTGGCTGGATTCATCAATATCTCAGCCAAATTAAACAGACACTTCTTATCTTAAATCCATCTCACTTCCGCTTGGTAGGTAGGTTCCTATATTTTTCAGTTTATTTGTCACACAGGGGGATCCCAGATCTAAAAACAAAAAATAATCCGAATCTTAAATCATGTTGGCATTAAAAACTCAATTGAAAAGTCATTGAAAGGTACCTATCTTTTTTTTTATTCGTGAACACAGTCGTGCCCAAACAACCATTGTAAATAATTAGAATTTCCTTTCCGTTTAGCTCACCGATGTCTTGGACATTTTCATCTCCCATGATTGGCCACGTGGTATTTACAATTACGGCGATGCTCAGCAACTTTTGACGAAGAAGCCGTTCTTTAAGTGGGTAATGTGATTTGGCTGATCTCATTTTACGTGTTGGATTTTATGCAGGTTTCATGTGAGGTGTGATCTACTGCTACAATATCAGCAGGTGGATGCCAGGTGTTAGGCAGACCAGGTATCTACCTACCTACCTAGTAGACTGACACAAGGATGAAGATTGAGGTACGTAGGACTGTTGGGTCAGGTTTGTTTTGCTTAGCTTAGTCAGAATAATTTTTGGAAGTGAAACGGGTAGATCACACCTCATATGAATGCCATTTATGCTTGCTCAAATACTTTTGAGCCATTCATCTCACACAGGTAAACCTACTGTGAGCTTATTCCCGTTGAACAGCTACCTACCTACTGAATCAAAGTAATTTTGGGTTTTCAACAGAAATTGGAGTTCATTTGGTTGAGTTTTTTGCACGAAACTCATAAGAATAATTCATACTTGTTTTGTAGCACCGCTCTCATTGCGTCGCTTTTGAAGATATTTTGGTTTTTGAGTCATTTTCAGGAGTGGGCCAAACACAACACAGTCGCAAGTGATTTGGGCTTGCAAGAGGTGTGCAGCCGTCAGGCTCTGGTTTCTGCATTATCTTAAGGTGGTCGCAGTCTTGTGTGCTGTTCCGGAAAAAGACCAAAAAATTTCCAGGCCATCGACCCAGCGAGATTCCAAAGCTGAGCGGCCCTGTGTGTCAGTCATGACTGAATTGGTAGGTAGGCAGCTGTCGAATGCGACTCTTTTACCTTTTACCAGGATGGAAGCAAGTTAGGTAGTACCTCAGGGTTGCTGAAGATTATTCATCCGAGGATTATTTGAAGTCCGTACTTGGAAGTGGGTCGGACTTGAAGAATAACTTCTTTGGTGGAGTGGGTCGGACATGAATGTAAACTTCTTTGGTTGCGCAGGATTGGGAATTTAACTAAGCCGAGCGAGCTTCTGAAAAGCAACAAAATTTGGAATCGTGGAGAAAAATGAAAACCAACTGCACAATAGCCCTTGCATACCATTTTTAGCTTGGGCAAGGGCGGATTAAGGGTCCTGGCACCCTGAAGCAAGAAAAAACATTTTGCTCACAAGTCACAACCCCCGTCTGTGTGCCCCAAGTTCAATATCTGAGCATTCTGGACGACATGTTTCAGCGATGTGACACTCATGATACTCATGAGGTGAAAGGAAAGCCATAATTATTATTGCTATAGAAACTTCGTGAGTTCGGAAAGGAATTGGAACTTTTCTTGCGATGAATTCAGGAGCTCTTGCACAGAGAAAACACAACACTCGTCTCGTCTCAGCATTCTCAGAACGAAGAAGAAACGAGAGGTAACAAACGGCAGGCGACAACACAATAGGCAGGTGACCTGCCTGCCATTCATCTGGCCGGTCATCTCCGTTTCACATTTCACCAACACAAAACAAGACGAAAGAAGCATCCCATGTGGGGTGGGAATCCCACCCCACGCGCAATGGGTTGGACTTGGACTCGTTGAAGAGAGAGAGAGAGCAGGTTATGGCTCGATCGTGGCCCACGATCGAACCATAATCTTCTCTCTCTCTCTCCAACAAGTCCAGCACATTGCGTTGCCTAACCTTTCCAATACTGTCTACTGGCTTGTGCCCCCCCATCATCTTCTCTTCCATTCATCACTTCCCTTGTCCGCGAAAAGTACACAATCTTTGATATTCATCTCTGCGCAAGCACATTCAATTCACCCGTGAATCGATGCTCCTAGGGATGCACATTTTGGTCCCATTAATGCTTCCATTTGGACCTTTGGTTCCATGTTAATGAAATGATGCCACCGGCGATGCCCTGTTCGCATTCCTTTCCCTTGTTATCAAATGCCGTTGCCAGACAGAACAAACCTATTAAAAATTCAAAACAAACCTAAAAAAATAAACAAAAGAAAAATAGCTGCTCGCCCGGTGCCTCTCAGGAGGAAAAAAAATGGCCATGCCCCTCAGGAAGCTGCGCACTACGCCTGGGCAACCCAGGCGTCATTGTTAATATACGTCCCTGGGAAGTGGAACCCCTGTTTGGGAAAGTCGTTGGTGACCACTGGTTATCTCCAAAACTTAGGGAAAATGTTGTCTTAAAAGATGCGTTGAGTTTTGACCCTCTCCTTCCGCCACCTCAGAGGGCTGCCCCCTGATCCGAGCACACAAGGTGCCCAGGAAAAAGGATACCGAAAGTGTTCTACCATGGTGTGCTTCGTTTCGTTCATGGGAGAGTTGGGCAAGATAGTTTATAGTTTCTATAACAATATCAGCATTTCACAGCAAGGGATTCTGCAAGATACGCCCTCCCCTGCTATCTGTGACAGCCTCCTTTCAAATGTGATGCCAATACCAGCCAGGTAACGTTTTTCCTGACCAGCAACACAAACCTTGCCTAATGAATTTTTTCCTGGAAAGTGGAAGGCCATGTTAGAGATGTTGTTATTCGGTTTCCATTCACACCCTGAACATTATTCCGAGCTCCAGACAAGAAACACGAGCTGAGGTCTTGGGGTAAACAACTGAGATCTTGAATGCTTGTTTGATCGGCCAATGCCAAAACCTTCCAACCAGTCCACCCACATTGGAGCAATAATTCACTGCGGTAGTCTTACAAATATGTTCCATGGACTTTATTTATTTATTTGATTAATTATTATTCACATTAATTGGTTGGTGAATATATAAAAAGGGGGTTGCAATGACAAAAAACTGCCAAGAACGCAGTAATAAGGAAAAAAAATCAAAGATGGAATACCAAGAAAAGACGAAATCAAAGTTCCAACTGCACGGTGGCCGGAAAAAGTTTCATTCTTCTTCATTCAATCGCGTGCTTTCAGAAGTGCGGAGGAAGAAGGATGTGCATTCCAGTCAACAAACAGTGCGAGGGAAGAATGAGTGATAATTCTGTGTGCATGTTGCGAGCGGAGCCGTGATGTGGATGTGGTACTTGTTTAGTCACCCTGTATACAGTGCTCAATAAAAGAGGCTGTTAGTGCATCCTGTAGATCTTCATTTGTCTTTTTTTGCTGTTGCAGAGATGAAATAGAAAACAACACCCTTGGAAGCAGATGCACTGAAGAGCTGCTTCACCATATGAGGCCAAGATACTGGTTTGCAGCCCATCTGCATGTTCAGTTTGTTGCCATTGTAAAGCATGGGGTAAGTTGGGCCCTTTTAAAGGGAGGTTATTTTCCCCTGTCAATTGATTTGTTATTTTGAGCAGGTATTTGGTAGCCCTATTTTCATGAAATCGAACCAATAGCAAGTAAACCAAGAAGGGTTGCTCTCTCAACTGTACCAGTAAAACCTGCCATATTGTGTTAATTCTGAAGCATGTAATGAATGATGCATACCTTCCTGTGTAAAGCCAAGGGACACTGGCATCTTGCACACAGAGTACTGACAGTAGCTGGAGCAGAAAATCTGCCGTGCAAATGCTAAACATCATTTTTATTTCATTTGACTGGATATCTCCCAGGCCTTTTGAAACCCCCTGTGTTTCTTGTTGCAACCCACTTGTACATCACTCATGCCCGCAGCACGTCTGTTCATTGTTTCCCTCGTTTTGTTGTTCTTTCAGGATGATGACCCAAAGAGAAGTAATAAGTGTACTCATTTCCTGGCTCTTGATAAGTGTCTACCAAAGAGGAGATTTCTTCAGGTTGGGCAAAATACCATAAAAGGGGATTCCGAATTGAGTCGAAAATTCCAAAAAGACAATTTTTTTTGCTTTGCACTTCACTTCCTGATGTCACGGATTTTGCGATTTTTCCATTTTGTACTTTTTCTGATGATGAATGAATGAAAGATGCCCAAAAAGTCAACTCCAACCCTGTTTTTCCAGGCAAAATTTCCATTTTCTCCACACAAGTACTCGGCGTGTATCTCCAACTTGTTTTTCCAGAGCTTGGACCCAGTCCTTCATGTCATCATCAGTGGAGCAATTAGCAAATGGACCATCAGTGGAGCAGATGGTTATCTCGTCTGTTAACTTGCTGACAGGTATTGTGTGATGAAAAACAGATAGCTCACTTGAGACGAACGTGTAGGTAGGTATGCAGGCAGTGTCACGTTGCAGTGAGAAATCACCATGGTTACCAAATTGAATCGAATGTAGGTATTGAAGCCAGGCTCTCCTCATGATGCAGCAAATCACCATGACAACAGAGGGACACTGAAGCCTCTCTCCTCCACCGCAGACAAACAAACAGCAGGCTGTTCATAAGTTGTGTGATGGGAAAAGGTCCGACTTGCAATGGACAGTTTTGGAATTTGGTGTTCACCCCCCGGCTTCTGCACAGAATCCGAACATCTCTTCTCTTGTGGAACCTCTGCACTCGCTGCATTCGAAATAAAAAGTCTTAATCGAAAATGTCCACACACGATAAAGGATTCCAGACACAACCAGTAAAATCAGAGCAGTAAATTTCTCCGGAAAGTGTGCAAAAACCAATGAGAGAATGTGCATTTTTTACAGGGTATAGTTTACATCTCTACTGGAGTGATAGCTCATGTACTAATTTCCTGACATCTTTAGCTTAGATTGTAGGATGTGCTTACATTAAGGATTGCTGAAAAAGGTAAATTGAAAGTCACAACGTAGAAGTCGGAAGTCACAGTTGCTGCAACAAAGGGCAGCTGTGGAATTACAAATGAGTGGCCTCCTATCCCACCGATGACATCTGCCCACAAAAACGTTTTTATTTATTCAAAATGCAATCTCTTTACAGGTATTGGATATTACATCAAAGGAAGGGAGCCAATCAGAAGGTGTTCTGGAATATGACCTTGAGTGGCTTACAGTACTCAGAAATACCAACCATTTGTTGAATGTCACAGAAAGACCTGGATATATGCCAGGACCAGGATACAGTGGCAGGTATTCAACTCTGTTAATATCTGCATTTTTATAGGGTGGAAAATTTACATGCGAAACTTCCAGGTGTTCAGACTTTGATTTGTTTTTGCATGCAAAGTGTTGCCAACCCGTTACCGAGAATCAGGGCTTAAAATTGGAAAAAATAAAAGGGGGTACGGCCCCCTGGGGCCCACCTTGGCTATGGCCCTGAAGGACCGGTGCACACTTTTTTCCAAAAAGGATACAATGGCAAGGTTCAAATACCATTTTTTTTTTGAAAGGCACATTAATCTTGGCAGGCCCCTCGTGATGTCAAGTCGTGGCTGACTTTACTTTCTTTAATCTTGATTGTGAGAATTCAGAAAAAGACAGACAGTGAATTGGTGAAAATAAAGGTTTTACATCATGCCACAAATCTTCAAACAGTCTTCAACAATCTTCAAAATCCTCACTGTCGTTCTCTTTACCCCAACTCTGTAATCTACCTGGGTAAAAGCCTGAAGCACACCATTAAAGATAACATTTCCAAGTGAAGCCAAATGTTGCAAAATGCAAGACGTATCGTTCAATGTGTGAAACTGGATCATGCTCTCCAGAAATCAGGTTTTACTCAGGAATCACTCAACTGGCCAAGCCGATGGAATTTCTCCCATGTTCAAAAATGTGGCAGGGCTTTATGCAATTCACAAATCCAAAGTAGGTATGAGTATTCTCAATTTTGGCGAGTTCCCTCCCCTACCTTGTTCCTTCCATCTCTCCCCTTCCCTCACTCCCCACTCCCTCCCCCTTGCTCGCCGCTTCCATCTCTCACCTTCTGTAGCCGGATAGAGGTCCCCTTCGCGTTATTCAGGAGCCACCACGTGGAGGAGGGGCTGGATTTCGTACTCACGAAGGGGTGAGGATGTGAAAGGTAGAGAGCGAGAATACGCAAACTCCTGAGGAATGCACTTTTGGTTGGACTTCACCTGAGCCTGGACCACACCTGAACCTGGAAGTTGCGAGAGAAAAAACCATCCGTCGATGTAGAAAAAAAGAAAGAAGAGATCTGTACGAGTACATGGCTGAAGCCGACACGACACGAAGCAGCATTATTCAGGACTTGGGGAAAGGCTTTTGGCTGTTTTGCCTGCTTGTAAAATTTGCTTTCAATACTGTTTCTTATCTTAAAAGCTGCCATTGTGAGACACAAAAAATGTCACTCATGGCGGAGATGCCAACCTTGACACGGCTGGTGTGCGACCCTCACAATAATTTTAAGAATAAAAAAAATTAGGTCCAAGGATCTCTCCACTTTCTGGAAGAGGAAACGTTCATTGACAATTGGTCGCATTTCCTCAACGAGTTACGCAAGCAATGTAAATCGGTGTACATTGGTGAATGACAGTCTTCATCGGTTCCTCCATGTGATCACAGGAAATTGCATGAGAAATTGAGAAGAGTTTAAAGAGATTTTGGTAGGTGGTTATCGATCAGCGGAGCAGATGAAAAAACATTGGAAACATACAATGGGCATAAATAAACTCCAGGGAGACAATGATGTCACATCATTGTCTCCCTGGAGTTTCTCTTCAACTTTTTCATGGGGAAGCTCGTTCATCAATCATGCCCATTTTGGGGGATCTGTTGCCTAATCGTTTACCAATTCCCAAGGTACGTACTTGTTTGCAAAGACCACACTCGTGGCATGCAACCGATTAATTACCACACTCGTTTGAATGCAAAGGGTCAAAAGCTGCACTCTTTGTGGCTTTTGTACAAATGGTCAATCATCCCCAATCTATTTCCATGACACATTAAACAAGCTCCACCAAAATCCCAGCACAACCGACCTCAACATTAGGCTAATTTAGAAGTTGAAGAACAGCACTCGATGCAAGTGGGATCGCCAAGGCCGAACGCATGCTGTTACTCTTCTAGAACAATGGCAGTTTGATAATTGGCTTTTTTCTATAAGAAATCGCCACCACAACATGCATTAGGTACTCTGGACTAGTGATGAACTATGGACATATCTGGGACCAAAACAATCGAAAATCACTTAGCCCACATAAATCTACACGCATCATGCAAAAATACCTATTTCACAAAATTTTCTTGTTTTATGCCAGCCGCATGGAGCCTCTGAATGGCTGTTCTTGTACATCTTGCCACTCTTTGTAGGAACTAGGAGCCAGCTTTTGGAAGAGAAAAGGTGTTTTGGCAACTTTTGCCTTTGCTACCAGTAAAGCTATTGTCCATTATTAATGCATCTAACATCTTTTTTTAATTCAGGTGGAATTTTACACCAACGAAGGAGGAATTGACCGAAGTTTCCGAGTTGTTTGGCTCCGACCTACGAATACCGGACAACTTCAAGAAAGTCGTAGAACCCTATGATGGAAAACCAATAAATTTGCGAACATCTACGTCCCTCAAGATTCAGAATCCTGTCGTAAATGAACAAACCGTTTCATTTTGTAGCAAATTAGGGGTCACTGACCCCATTGCGCTGTTGCATCAAAAATTTGGGTGCGATGTCCCGGGAAATGGGCTGGATTCTTCATATGTGAACCCAAGTGAAGCTGATGTGACGGTTACATCAGGGCTTGCATCAGCTACCATGGTGTCCTTCAATGCAGAGGAAATCCAACTGGATTCTGATGCGGAGGAAGGTGATGCATCCGGAGATGAGACTCCCCAGGATTCTGGCGGTGTCTCCAATCTATTCTTCCTCGACAAGCGTGGTGAAACTACTGACAGTGTGAGCTCAAGACGGACTTCTTTGAAACTTCCAAAACCAGTTTGTGATTCTTCGGCAGCTGGATCACCTAGTTTCATTCCATTCAGCACCCCACCGCCATCAAATCACCGTAATGTCTCCGAAGAATCACCATCTGCATATAAATCACCCCTTTTGCTTCCCAGGCCACTCCTCTCCAGTTCCCCATTGGTGAGAATACCTGCCTCAGTGAAAGCCGCCAATGACCCTGAAGGATCAAAACAGAATGATCTCGGTGACCTTTTCTTTTTAGACACTTCCGGTAATTCTGAGAAGGACTCGGCTGTGTCAGATGACCGAAAGGTCGATGAACCTGACCCTACAAACTCTTCTTCTCCGCCGGAATTGAAGCTCTCCGATGAAACCTCTCCGTCTGGTCCGAAGAAGTTCAAGCGACGGAATCTCTCTTTATATGCCTCTGCAATTGACGAAGAACAATAGGTCGGGCTGGTCTGAGGTTATTGACACAAGGAGCAGTGCACTTTACAGATAAATCTGCATTTTCATCGTTCATTGTAAATTAAAAAGCTAAATCATTCTACTTCTTTGTTCTTTTCCTTTGGAGAATTCATTTTTCTCTGGTATTTGGAGGCCAGTAAACGAGATTCCTAAGTAAGGTAACACAGTGTTACTTTGATGTAATGACCTTTCAAGGTGTGGGAAATTCTCATTTTTCTCTTTTGAATTTGCGTGAAATTGACTTGGTTCGTTCCACCAATGCAGCAGATTGGTTCCTAACACCCACTGCAAAAAACGGTGGTTCTGTTTCAACCATCGCATACTTTTACATGGCACGCTCAAATTGCAAGTTTTTTGTGTCTTCAATCGACAGAAAATAACAAATTGCAGTTGTCTTTGCTTGTCCAACCACAGCCAAATTGACATTTCTTTGTTGACAGTAAGATGCGTTACGTTGGACTTTCCATCGACTGAGATTTGTTGGACTGAGAACAGTTGGACCATTCAGGCTGAGATTTCTAGCAGTTGGTTGGACCAATGGAACTGAGACATTTACAGTTGGACTGATCTGGCCATGATTTTGAACAATTGGGCCGATCGGGCAGAGATTCCAACAGTGTTGGACCGATCAGGCTGACATTTTAACAGTTGGACCAATCAGGCTGAGATTATTTTTTTAGTTGGGCCGATCGTGCTTTGTTTTTAACAGTGTCTGGTTGTACAGATAAATAACGCTCTGATTTTAACAGTTGGACCGATCGGATTAAGATTATAAAAGTAGTGGGACTGAAATTTCTAACAGAGTTGGGCTCATTGCCACTGGAAGTTTTAGCATTTCAGAGCGAGAGTAAAAATTCCTCACAAAATTTAAATCTTGAAATGTCAACGACTTTTTTGCTCAGTGACAAATTTGTTACTCAAAAACAAAATCCAAAAAATCTCCAATTTTTCTGATTCAAAGGGCCTTGCATTGAGATTTCTGAGCATGAAGAATTAATTGCGCAGTTTTCTTTTGTGTCATAAAAGCATGGTAATCGATGACTATTCGGCCCACCAGATTTGGTGGGTCCGTGAACGGCCGAATATAACCTATCCTAACCTAATCTAACCCAACATATCTCATCCTTGAAAAGGTTAGGTTTGGTTAGAATAGGATAAGTTAGATTTTGTTGGGGTGTTTATGTGGCGCACCAAATCCGGTGGGCCACATATTCGTCGATTACCAAAAGCAGCAGACTTTTCCTGTTCGGTTCTCTTCACTCCACAGGTCCATAAAGAGGAAGAGTTGATTTTCAATTTGTTCCGCGATTTGGTGCAATTTACCAAACACAATTTTTGGTGGTTCTGTTATTTAACCTCTTCACTGTCAGATAGTTATGAAAAAAGCATGTGAAACTGAACAATGTGAACACCCTTCTTGTATCAGATTGTTTGCCCTGAGCTTTAAACAAGCTATGAAACTCATATCTGGTGGCATGAGCCATATCTTACACAAGTTTTTAACCTGTACATTTCTGTCACTACAGCAGGTGTTTTTAGGCCATGTGACAATTGCCACAGATTTTTCTCGTTGTTGATGCCAATTTTATTGCCACACCACAATGAGTTGCACGTAATCGGGTTCTGTCTGATCAATAATCGTGGCAATTAAATGAAGCAATTATTGATTTGCAAGACTCGAGGTGAGCGTATTGGAGGCAGTGGGAATGGTGCATTGTTGAACCCGTGTCAGATTTTCTGCACCCTTTTTCCTGAGAAATTGATTACTTGCAATGCTGAGCGAAAAAGTTGGTAACAGTTCGGAATACCTGCTGATATTGGACTGAACGAGTTATCACCATTGCTCTCTGATATACTAAAAGCTAACTAAACCTAACCTATCCCAACACACCTATCCTGACCTATCCTGTTCCACCTACATCATCCTCATCTTCCTATCCTATTTTGGCACTTGAGCATGTGTGAAAACTTGTCCAGTTCAGCTTTTTCAGGTGCCGGCAGGTATTCCGAACTGCAACCAAAAAGTTTTTCAATTGTCCAAGTGCGACGTACCAAAAGTCACTAACTAAATGAACTGCAAAAATTTGGCTTCTTTCGATTGAGGGTCAGGGTTTTAGGATACTGATTATCCCAGCACATAATGTAGAAAGATGAATGAAAATGTTGATAAAGCAAATCCGGTCACAATATCACAGGATTAATTGCGGAAGTCCGTGGTTGCAACATCAAAATTGTTTCCCAACTTGACTCAAAATTGACCAATTACAGTCGCATTTTGCAGCAGAATCAACACCGCTAAAACCTGAACATGATATCAGCATGCGCCATTTGCCGCCATTGTTAATTCGTTATTAAAAAAAGCTCATATATTTTGTTTGAAACCAAATTCGATTTTCTAACTTTGCAAAGGTGTGTTCAATTTGGAAAAAATGTCTGTGACCCTTGTGATTCGTTCCACAGTGGCGATCTTGAAGCAATTTTTGGAATTCAATTTCTAGGATTCGGGTACGATTTTTCTCGAATCCACAAAAGTTTGAATCCTAATCTCATTTGCTAATCCTCTTTATTTGTTCCTTGTGAATCCCCAAAAAGTTGAACCCCGTTTTCTCGAATCAGAAGCCCTTTTTTCTATTTGAACATCTACACCCTGTTTTTGAAGTTGCTAGCACACTCGGTAGTGTGCCAATGCAGTCTCCAGCAATGCCTAATTACGTGAAGGTCAAAAGCAAGCCCTCCCAGTTGTTACATGCGTAAAATATGTACAAAATAGTTTTCTACGTTTGTTTTCTACGGCATACGCAACTCATAAAATGGCTTTGGAGAACAATTCCATCGTTGTGTGCACACAGTTACATGTACACATGAATTGTTATCGCCTAAATGGTCACGTGGAAAACCACACATAGAATACGTACCCATTCCTGCATGCATTCTTCACAAAGTTACTTGAGACAACTTCCCCTGTGCGTGTTGTTTCAAAACCTTGGTCGTCACACATTGCAGAGCGGCACACTCATTGCTGTAGCTTTCATCAAATTGTTGCAATTTGCACCCCATAATATCGGAACATCTGGTTGGTAAAATACCTGACTGACCGACCAACAAATTACTGGACCGACAAATTACTGTGCACTTCCAGACAACCTACAGTGTTGAAAATTTTGGTATCGGAGCATTCTTCTTCGCTGAGA
>JASGXE010009602.1:0-27256 GCA_030068105.1 Sinentomon sp. SZTP_YWyxl
TTACCGATGCAATTATTAATTTATGGTAGCCTTCATTCTGATAATTAAAATAGGTGACAGAAATTTATCCAGGAACTGGAAAACAAGCCTCCCCGATATTGTATTCTTGTTTTTGATAAATTCAGAACCTAGGAACCTGTCAATTTAGGCCTAAATTGTTTTAACTTGGGATGAGAATGCTTCTGGTTTCATCGGTCAATTTTCCTTTACTGCCGTCATTTATTTTCAGTTTCTTTTCCCACGTTTTGCACAACTCATTTGGTTATTTTTGGCAATTCATTTGTCAATTCCGGATATCACATGCTTGAGTCAGCTTTAACGAACCAAAAATCTCACGAGAACACAGGCCCATTTTCTTTAGTCGTAATTTCCTTTATGTCTTCTTTTCTCCGTGTTCTTGTTTCAACACCCGCAGAACTTTTCTCAAATTCAATTCAGTCTAAAACCAGAGACGCAACACTCGACAATGTAATCCGTTTCTCCGTCAATTCTTTCGTTCCAAATGTGTAAATAAACGGCATTTGATTTTAAGAACATTTTGGTCTGTTTTGTTCCGGGGGCACATGGGGCGGCGGGGACAACCGGCTGAAGGATCATGCACCGAGAAGCGGGGCTAACCTCACTGTAAGTCTGGGTAGCTCTCGGGGGTCATGATACTGGAGATCAGTGAGAGCATGTCTTCCTTGAATAGAATAACTGGAGGTTGCAGGCCACTTGCGAAATGGGTGAGAATGCTTTTTAGAGACAGATTTTTTTTGTTCCGTCTAGTGGACTAAGTCTGTTGCAGTTCCATGCATTTCCTACCAATTAATGTTTTCAGGTCAATCGCTGGCCGTCGTGTCCGTGTTGAGGTTTCCAGCAAGCGTGGTTCTTCTGGAAGAGGTGGTGGTGGTGGATCAAGATTTGGAGGTAGAGGTGGTGGTGGTGGAGGCGGCCGGTTTGGAGGCGATGGTGGACGGAGGTTTATGGCAGATGAGAAATGCTTCCAGTGCGGCGAAAGAGGCCACTTTGCCAGAGATTGCAGGAATGGTGGTGGTGGCGGCGGTGGAGGTGGTGGCGGTCGTAGTGGTGGCGGAGGTGGCCGCAGAAGGTTTGTTTGTTTTTTTTTAATAACGCTCTCCCAGCAGTTTCCTTGTAATTTGCAAAAAAATTTTCGAAAAAAAATTGATTTTTTTTTTTTTGGAAACTTTGATGGGAATTTGGATTTTAAGTTTGGAACATTCCTGGAGGTTGTCTTCTTGATTAGGCACCTACCTACCTACCAAATTGAGGTGGAAATGAGGTCCGTCGTATACTTCATAGGCGTATAGGCCTACATGTGGATTAGGTAGGAAGGGCATACTTGCCAACAGTTTCATCACTGGACAAAATTCTTTTCTCCTGGTTTAATTTTATTTCAGACTTCTTCCTTTCTATTGATCTGGTAGGTAGTCGTTAACTACCTACATGTTAGGCCTTTTTGGCAGCCCAAGTATTTTCGTTTGCATGAAAAGCTGCCCTGGAATTTTTTAGAGTGAGATGCTAGTTTGATCACAATCGCAAGTTTGTATTTTCTTTATGGTACCTACCTATAAATTTCTCTGTCGGTGTGACCAGGCTCAATGGATAGGTATCTTTGTGAGCATAGGTACCTTGGTGTTATTTTTCCAGTTAGGCCCCTATCTCAGGTAGGCCCATGTGCTGAACCCTATCTCCCTTTTGCCAATGTAGTTGTCCTCCCTTGTTGCAGGCCTTCATCTGCAGGATCAGTCTTATCTTTGTGCATGAACTGCCATAAAGTGTCAGCTAGGTATAGTGTCCGTGAAATTAGGATTTCATTTTTAGCTTGGAAGATACTTCATGACATTATTTTGTTTTTGTTAACATTAGTTTTCCAACAGGTTGCCTAAAATGTGCTTGTTGCACACTGCGATTACTCCAAGAACTTCCATCGAAAACATCTGCCGTCCTAGCATGCTCTGCCAGCTGAGCTTTGGTCTTTGTAATGAGAATGTGAATCCGCTCGTCAGTGAGACAAAAAATCTTCCACCCTCCGGGAACACGGCGCAGTTACTGGCTTCTGGATCTCTGCCTGCCACAGAGTTGAGTACGGCACTGGCAACCGTCGCCAAAGATCTCCGTAGAAATTCCACGTGAATTTGAAGACGGCAAAGATGAATGCACGCACATGGCTTAGCTTTTAGACACTGCGTTCGTTGAAACATCGCATCGTGGGAAAAAGAAATAATCTCCTCTCTGGCCATGTTATGGCACCGACTTGCACTCCTCTTTGTTGTTCTCGACGGATGGTGAGATATTTTTTCTACGTTGTTGAATTTCTTATCCATCTGTGATGGCTCAAGAAAGCTAAGCGGGTAGGTATCAAAACAACCGGCTTAGAACACATACCTATTTTTTGTTCTACTGTGTTATATTTTTTTCCAACATATATATTTCATGCGCACAAAAAATTTTAAAATTATATGTTAGGTAATGCGTGCATGGTTGCCGAATCTGTTTTGTCTCTTCGCCTATTAGTGATTATTTTTGGAGGATATCTTAATAAAGCAGGTGGATCTGAAAGAATCAAACATGCATGATCGCACAAATATTCTTCTCCGATCAAAAGAATCTGAAGCATTTATCTGTCCCACAAATCAGGCACCTTATTCGGTAGGTAGTATATCCACTTGGTGTTAATTTTTTTGTTATCGAGAAACACACTTGAAATTGGTTTGACCAGAAAAATATTTTGTTCATGTGGGCCTTGATCCCAAAAATCATTGCTAATATTTTCTCCTGGCACATTGCTAATATTTTCTCCTGGCCTTTTTCTATTAGAAATTGGAAATTAATGTTATTGGTATGAACATTTACACAACTGTTGCCAACTGGGTGGGGCTCAACTGTACCAGGTGCCGCAAATGAATAGAAAATGGTAAAGATCATGAAAATGTGAGATGTGGAGTTTTTGAACTTTGCAACATTTTAAATGGGAAATGAACTGGATTGTTAACTGGTTGTGTGAGAATAAATACTTTCCAAAGCAAGTTTCACGGGAAAGTGCTCCACAAGTAGGTTACACAGTAGGTACCAACCTACCAAGACATGTCTGTTCGGTTTTCTTTGTTTGATTGGCTTTGAATTTCTAACGAACTCAGTGCAAAAAGTGGCAATGTGCTGCTCGTATTTTGCGAGAACAAGTGCTAATTCGGATGCAAAATGCCACTTTCCGGACATGGTTGTTAAATCGTCTTGCAGTTCAGCAGCGTGATTGGATTATGCGTTACCTTCATATGAGAGTAGGTAGGTAGATTGGCTGGTAGGTTGGTATCTTTTCAGAATACGAATAATTATCGATGAACAGTTCTTAGAAAAGGTCAAAATGTTGAGTTACATTTGTGATGACCTGCCATTCATATTATTTATTTTCTTCCGTGACCTTATTGAATTCGGAATTCACATTTTTTCACAAATTGTTCAAATGGCCGGAATCACAAAAATTTGCAATAAGTATTGGATTCTCAGTGAATAAAATTGGGTTTCATGCCCTCTGTAGATTTTTCTGTACGAGTTATCAAATGTTTTTCTGAATGCGTAATTGGATGCTGTCGAGATCGACATTTTTCTTCTTCTTTCGCTTTTGATTTCTTGCTTGCTCATGCTTGATGTGCCGCTGAAAGACTGAGACATGACTATTAAAACTGATAAATCATTGGAGTTGTGCCTCATGTGTTGCCATTGTGCCTTCTGTCACCTAGTTTTTTAAGGCTCAGAGAGGACTTTTAAACTGTGGGAACTTCCTTATTGAAATGCAAGTGGTTTGGAATTGAAAATGTCTGGAACAATGCACTAAGATAGACCTAGTTAGATGATGTGGGTGCTGCAGAAAGAGACATGAGATGTCATATTACGAGTATTTATATTATGCAACGTTAATTGGTTTGGTAGGTAATGAGCATTTGATTTTCAACACCGGCTACCCACCTAACTCATATGGAACCAATTTTGGGGAACTTAACTGCGTATTGATTAGGAGAATGATATCCAAACAAATCTGTGATTTTTATCAATTTGCACATTACGCTCGAGAGTCGAGACACCTACTTCATCTGCCGAGCATCTTTTGCTGTCATTGGAAAGTTTCATGTCAATCGTATCACGTTCAATCCTGCAGAAAAGCACAAAATTCTGAATTTATATGCATCACGCGAAATCGGCATAGGCTAAAAGTGCATTTGCAAATCCCGAAATGAAGGTTGCTTTTGCTTTACTGGTAACATATGTTTATTTTTCCGAAGGTCATTTTCAAGAAGTCATTCTCGTGATCGCAGGAGGAGTCCCAGCAGATCTCGTTCACCGGCATCTCGGTCAAGTCGTTCGTCGTCTCGTGGGAGGTGAGTTGACTGACTTTTTTAAAACGAATGGAACCCTTCACCCCTGCCCTTGGCATTCCAATTGAGCTGAATCGGCTACCCCTGTCTTTTTCCGGAGTGCTCAATTTTTTTGCCCCATTAAGCAATTTACCAACCTTTGTCTTAAAAGTTCTAACATCCTAGCTCCACTCTCCTTTATTTTCCAGCAAACATTTGCAAGTCTTCCGAATGGAATCACAGGACTGAACCTATCTTTGTCTTAAGAGTTTTAACATCCTTGCTCCACTCACCTTTATTTTCCAGCAAACATTTGCAAGTCTTCCGAATGGAATCACAGGACTGAACCTATCTTTGTCTTAAGAGTTTTAACATCCTTGCTCCACTCACCTTTATTTTCCAGCAAACATTTGCAAGTCTTCAGAATGGAATCGCAGGACTGAACCTATATGGCCTGTATCCTAATCATAATATTCGTTTCGGGAAGTACCTAGGTACCTGTACCTCTTCAAATGGAGATTGGTTCATCTTTCTGGCAGATCCAATACTTTTACTCATTCTTCCCAATTTCAAAGATTAATCAAATTTGATACCTAAGGGCCCTAATTGACTTTCCATTTTGATAGGTAGCTACTAATAGAGCCCAGATTGGTTCACGTGTTGGAACACGTTTGGTTCGTTGCTTACTTTGGCTTTGTATAGAAAATTGACCTTTGATTGGATCAGTGATTAGCGTCCCAGAAGAGGGTATGGAACACCCTCTGCAAAAAGGGCATCTCACATAAATTTTAGGGGCACAGGGGCATCATTTTATTATTATTATTTATTATTATTATTGACAATTAATTTGCCAAGACACAGTCCGGCGCAAATTAACAAGGACAAATACATTCCTCGAAATACGGCTCTACAGCCTCGTCGTACAAAAAAAGTCACAATGAAATTAAACCAAATTTGGAATCAATGCTCCTGCAACAATGAGACATCTAGAGGGCCATAGAGAATATTTTTCTGAAGGTTTTGAACTGATATTACTTCCATTTCCAAAGGTTCTTGCATCCAGGGAGTTCCACTCTCGCACTGTTCTAGCAACAAAGGAAAACTTCCCAACATCCCTACAGACAGGTCCACATCTCAATTTGAATGCGCGATCGTGTCTACCAAAAAACCAGGGGGTAATAAGCTTCCTTTAATACTTGACCAACCACCTATGTTGTTTAGCCCCTTAAAAAGACCCACCAACCTAGAGGCCTTTCTACGCTTGGCCAATAGACCCAACCAAGAGCAGTCAACAAATTGGACACACTACGAGAAAATGAATAGCAACCAGTAACAAAACGTGCAGCCCGTCTTTGCACCCTCTCAAGTTTCTCAACCTCTAACAGGTGATAGGGATCCCAGGCAGCAGATGCATATTCCAGCAGAGAGCGAACAAGAGCAAAATAAACTTTTTCTTTGACGATTTTGCTCGCCCTAAAAACGCACGCCTGACAAAAAATAGTGCCGAGTTTGCTTTACTAACAACATTTTCAATATGTTTACTCCAACTCAAAGTTTTTGTGAAAGTAACACCTAAGTAAGTTACACTGTCTGCTAAAGGCAAGTCAAAATTTGCGATGCCGTATTTTCCAATAAGAGGGGATGTTTTCCTAGTAAAAGAAACCACCACACACTTCTCAACATTTAGCCGCATCCCCCAGTTGGCACACCACTGCTCAATCTTATACAAATCATCATTGATTTTTTCAGATTTTCGCAGAGGTTTTTCGGCGAAGGACATGTGCACAGTCCAGACGGGGGGTCAGGAGGTGGAGCTCCTCAGTATTATGGGTCTGGGGGTGGAAGCTGAAGAAATTTTAGAATTTTAGGTTCATTTTGTGGGTAGAATTGATGTTACAGAGGCCAAATTTCTCACCAGGGTAAACCATTAACACAGGCCAGGATGGTTCAAGAGAGTACAGGGGGACATTTTTGGCTCGAGGGCTGTCGCCTCAGTCCTCCTAAATGATGTCCCTGAGGGTGCATCGAAAAAAATTGAGGCACTTCTAAAATGTACCTTTCGTGGTATAGTGTAGCGAGTGGACTGGTGAAAAACTAGATCGGCGCAAAATTGGAAAAAGAAATGCACTTCCAGTTTGTTATGGGGCCAAACATAGTGGGAGATAGGGTATGAAATGAGGCTGAAGTGGACTATGGAATGAGGACGAAGAATTCTCAGTTTGAAATGGTAGGTACATGCTGCAGGTGCCTATTAGGTGCCCCAATGTCCATGGCCGCCTGACGTCAGTCTTTCCGCTTCAATTAGATGAAGAGATGAGGTTGCCCGTTTTCGGAATTTCTAAATTGAGCTCTCTTCACCAAAATAACTATTTCGCAACCTGCTCAGTTCCTGCCAATTTGTGGTCTTGAGCATTAGGTATGTTTCGGTACGGAAAAGGGCGAAAATTGTCCTTCGACGTGGAGAAAACACGGACAAAAATTCCTCAACTGCCAAGTCCTGACCCATCAAAAATCCTCAACAGAACGTGCATTCTGCTTTCACTTGAAAGGACCTGATCGGACTGAACCAGGGCAGGCAGGAATGCCGTTGCGCTACGTTCCGGTAGTCTTTAATCCCTGCATTGGATTCCCAAGGCAGTTGTTTCCCTCAATGATTTAGTCTGCCATGAACTGACCCATGTGGCAAAATTATCTTTTTCCTTTCAGGAAATAAACCCATCGACATTTGCAAATTGTTGCTGGCCATCCGTTTCAATTTCTGGCCAACTTTGACGCATCGGCATCGGTCTACAATGCGGTTGCTGTTGGATTAGTTGATAAACACAAAAGTGATGTGTATCATTGAAGGCTGTATGGACATTTTACGTTTTGTGATCGCAGTTGTATTTTTTTTACGTTTACCCCAATCCATTCTTATTTTGACTCGGCTAGGAGCCTAGTAATTTCTTTATACCTGTTGCTGTGTGCTGAATGAATGTGATCAGTAGATATCAAGTAGATCCACTTGTCTGCTCATTTGTTTATACACAATTCTCATACACAGTTCTTTACAGACTACACAGCGTTACTGCTCTTTTGTTGTGTGCTGTCGCTGATTTTGCGATCCGAAAAATGTCCCAAGACATGATACAGGTGATTCTCAACGGAGAGAATTGTTGGCTGCTCATTGACATGTGTTGCAGCCGAAAAATTTTATCTTGCTGTTTTTTTATTAATTATTTTCACTTCAGTCCATTTCCATTTATGTTCTGTGTGCATTTGTGTTGTGCTCGCTTGTGTAATTGTGTTTCTGTGATTAAAACTTGATTGCGTTAAAACAATATGTTTGAGAACAGTTTTTGTGGTTTGATGTTCCTTGAGCACAAAGGGTAAGAACTCCGCAGATCTACAGTCTCCTATTCTCTCACGTTCAATGCATCACCCTTCCTGCCTTCACCCTGAAGGGCTGCCAAAATAAAAGATCAGGGCGCCGATCGTCGGGAAATGTCAAAATCTGGACGATCACAGGTAAAATCACGGGAGGTTATCCATGACACCAGCCAGGTTATTTTGATGGCAGGCACAAAAATATGTACATGCCCAAATTGCTGTGTTTTTGAATGGGCAAGATAGGGACTGACTGATATGGCTTTTTTCCGATAATACCGGTATAACGATTATCTTTAATACGGATAACCGATAGTTTATTTCCCAAAATGTTGGCAAAGACAAGTAAGAGCAGGCCTGCGTATTTGCTTGAAATTTGTCCGACCTTTGCGTTGATTTGAATTCCAAGGGTAATCGACGTGTGGTTTGAACAGGAAAAAGAGCATTTATAATGGGAACTGGGAAAGTTTGCACCAGTGCATAATATCAGGGGAGGGATGAACAAAGAAAACAGGATTCTGATCATGCCGAAAGATATGTATCATTAATTATTTATCCATTCCTGGACCTACGCCGAAGATTTTGGGCATTTCATGATAACTGCAGCACTTTGTCCACGTCGCCATTTCAATCTTTTTCCACCAAAATCATCTGAATAAAAAAGAAAGCTAAAACTTTTATGGGAAAAGAAGTGGGTCTGAGTGGGTCTGTTTTGGCTGTGCGCAGGTGTGATCATGATTTGCATAAGCTGTGTGCGGATCTCTTTTAGCAGGATGAAGTTTGTGCAGGTCTTTTTTTGGCTGTGCGCACGTGTGTTCGTGTTTTGTACGAGTACTGAAACAGGATTCTTCAAGGTGGCAGTTCGACAACTTGATCCAAAGTCCACATTGTGTGGGCTTCTGGTTGTCAGAAGTTGGAGTTCGCTGGCCATTTCCTTTTGGGTACATCTGAAAGCAGCTTTTTTTGAAAGTTGCAAATGAATTATTCCCTGTGTCTGGAAGTGTGTGCGTATGTGCGTGTGGTCTTTTAATAAAAGAAAAAAAAATGTGTCAGAGGCCAGATCTGGCTGTCCCCGCTGTTCTGCATGCATGCATTTGTTTGCCTCCAATCTCATTATGGGATGATCGGTTGGTTGGGAATAATTCAGCTGCAGAAACAGAAACACAGATTTTTCATTTGGACAATTATGAGCGCTGCAGCTGGCTGCACTGCAGTTCTGTTTGACAAAGGAGAAAATTGGGTTGGGTGAAGGGGGCTTGGCGGGACTTTCATTTTCACACTGACATGTGGAGACATGGGGAAAAATTGTTTAGCGGCACCCGCAAGTTGAGACAAACGAAAAACTCTTTGACCGGACCGCCACAATAAAATCAAGAATAATGTGTTCTCTGACATCACGAAAATTAAAAAACACCTCTCTTCAAAACGAATAATTATTCCCTTTGACAAACTCTTTTTTCGATGGTATCGGTATCGGAAAAATACCGATATTATCGGAAAAAACCGGAATCGGTATCTGTCAGTCCCTAGCAAGAAACCAAAGATGTGAATCGCCAAAGAAGGCCAACAGGCAGATATAAAAGTTTGTTTACCTAATACCTACCTTTTCTGGTTATGCTGTGGAAATGCCCTTCATGGCCCCCTTCTTCCAGTGGAGCAAAACCTGAATTTCTGTGGTTAGTGTCTGTTATAGCAGATTTTTGTTCCGGGTTTAACGGTAAAAAGATGCATGGTTACCAAAAATCGTCTATTCTAAAAATAAATAAAAATGTCTGTGGCCCCCACCACCTTGTGTAGCCAAAGATAGAAAATAATTGTAAGTTCATGACCGGCTACTACTTCGTTTTTTATTTTGCTATACCTGCCAAAGTGGTGTGTGATGGTCCCACTGCCAATAAATTGTGCTGTTCTTGGGAAGTTTGGGGCTCGAAGACCCAGTTACACAACGGCCCTACCAAATCGAAGTTTTAAGCGATTTCTGCACCACCAATAATTTGTGCTAAGTTTGAATTGATAATTTTACCAACTACATTGAGAGTAAGAAAACATTGAGGTTCATTTCTTGCAATAGGCTACCAACCAAATTGTTGGCAAAAATGTGAAAAAAAGTTTTCTTCAGAACAAAGTTAGATTACTTTTCTTGACTTTATGCATTGATCCATGTTCATTTGGTATTTTGATTGTGGGCCATAGCGTAGCCTCCGAGAGAACAAGGCCATTGCGCAGAAATTAAAAATTGGTGTGACGTCACAGGACCGGATGATGTTTCGTTGAGTTTTGAAATGCGTCCGAATGCGGACCGCGGCGCGACGCCCAAGGAAACTTGCATTTCTCTTGAACTAGACGACGGATTTTGATGAAATTTTTCATGGCAGAAAGCAGAAAAATGAGCGATTTCAAATATGCAATGATTCTAATCTTTCTGCGGGTAAAACCGCGAAATTATTTCAGAAATAAAAGTGCTTGGGTTAAGATACGAAAGAATTCCGTATTCCTGACATATTTTGATTAATTGCTCGATTTTTTCTGCTGCAACGTGGTTTCCACCTGTGGAAGAGTTGTAGAGGAAACTTTCAGCTTTCCAAAAACTCCAAAATCGTTGCATTTGAACACCATTTGACTCCTGTCAAGAGAGAATGCGACATGGAAGCATATTTGTTTTTGGAGCAAGGACACATTCAATGATTTTGGAATTTTGGGAAAGCTGAAAGCTTCCATGACAACTCTTCTGCAGGTCAAAACCACGTCACAACGGAAAAAATCGCTCGATCATTGAAAAAATACGTGGCAGAAACTTTTGCGAAAATTGAAAAAATTGCGTAGGCACGAGGCATCGAACCGTGGACCTCTCGCATGCGAGGCGAGAATTCTACCACTGAACCAAGAATGCATCTTTGGATTCCGGTCTCCGAACTGTCCTTTTTAAGAAACAACGCCAATGTGCCGGCAGCGCTGTGAGCATTCGTTTGAAATCTGCATTTGCATCCGAGACAAAAAGGGACAGCGGAGAATTGGGAACTTGACTTCTTTTTTGCCTTTTAACTGACATTTTTGTGAAAGTGTTTTGGAGAATTTTTGCCACGTAAAGGTCCTGTGATCCTTTTGTATTCATTCAAAACATTCCGCACTCAAATCTGTTCACGAGATTTCAAGAACGAACAATTTTCGCAGCGCATTCCCATTCCTCCCAATGCATTTCTTCGCAGTTTCCCGTCTGGTCTTGTGACGTCACCAAACCAGCGCAATGGCCTTGTTCTCTCGGAGGCTACGGCCATAGGCCCCTACCTACTTTTTCCATTTTTTGGACTTGTTGAAATGTTTTACATGCAACTGCAATTTCGATTATTTAGTTTGCATGTGACTAATATTTAACATGCAACAGCAAATTCAATATTTTACATGCAACTGCAATTTCAGTGCTTTACGTGCAACAGCAATTTCAATATTTTGCATGTGATTTTCATTATTTTTGTGCAGCTGCAATTTCTCCACTCAATATCGCAGTGCACTTGGAGTTCGTTGCAATTTCAAACTCTGGAGGGGACCATAACACGGTTTCTATTGCTGGAAAGTGAAACCAATGCCTATTGCAAACGGTCTGTCAAGGCTGGTATCATTTTGTTACTCTTGATCATTGATCATGCTTGCTCTTTAAAAGCTTTTCCCGATGAAGTTTACCTGAGGGAAAGATAAGTATGTTGATGAAGTAAAGAAAGGTAAGCATGTTGATGAACTAGAGAATTTGTGATCCATGGACCAGCTAAATTTATTTGACCTTCCCCAGTGATACCAGGATTTACCATTTCTGGTGAGATGAGCGAGCCTTATCAATTCGTAGATGCCTCAGTTGGCTTTCATCTGCCAATGGTGCCTTCTCCTTCAGCACCCATTTTAGCGAGTTTTCATCTTTATCATATTGCGGTCATCATTCATCTCTGTTTTTATTTTCATGTGCATCCGAAGAAGCCCTCCGTGTGAAGGCAAAACCGGTTGTGTGCAGTGTTGCCAGATTATTTTTTCAAAACTCGCGCGATTTTCTTCTGAAAACCAGCGGAAAAACAGCGCGCGATTTTCTTCTGAAAACTAGCGGAAAATTTTCAAAAAACCGCCGAAAAACTGCAGTTCTTTCTCGCAACAGAACAGATCGGAAGATGAGGCACAAATGTGAACATCATTTCTTGGACCCAGTTTAATCTCATCGGAAAAGGGGAAAACCAGGACAAATTGGAACACCGAAAAGCTGTTTCGCCCAATCGACTGTTGAAGGGATGAAAAACATGGTCAAAAAATTTCTGCCACAAAACTAGTGGAAAAACCGCGGAAATGACGGCGAACCAGCGAAATCCTGCAACCCGCGGAAGTCAAAATTATCCCGCGCGGAACCTCAAAAACCAGCGGAATCTTGCAGGAAAACCCGTGATCTGCAACACTGGTTGTGTGTTCATTTCATCTACGAATGCATAAGGTTCGTTCATTTTACCAGAAATGGTAAAACTTGATAAACCCATTCGTTGTGCACGTGCTTCAATTGTCCAGGACATGAGTGAAACATTTCCGCATTCCATTTTTTTCTTTTGTGAAATGTTTTTGAAGACTGGGTGTCCTGGAAGAAACTGTCAGCCACAATTTTTTTTAGGGCCCTCACGAAACAAAACTGATGAGAGATGTCTTCCTGTCGACGTTTGTTGATTGGCATCAAATCTAGTCAACTGTGGGCTCATTCAAGCATAGTTTGGAGGAAATGTCTTTGAGATTTGTGACACTTAGGTTCCACAACCTGGGCTGAAATTTAAAGTAAAATTGCCAGTTGTGCTAAAGTTGCTGGGTCTTCCTTGAAAGCTGCTGAACATCTCAGGAATTTTTGAATCCACCACAAGATATGGGGAAGTGAAAGACACTGACCATTACCGTCATGGACTGTGGCATTTCCTGCATGACAAGCCCTCTTTCTCATGTTTGCTCGCAATGTGGAGTTTGGGGGGAGGCTGGCTTTAGCAAGCCTGGGTGTTTCAAGAAGCATGAGAGATGTGTGACAGCATTGGATTTGATGGTAAAAATAAATATCTGATCTTTGAAGGGGGATTCTTTCTTTTGGTCGGATGACTCGGATTTATAGGCGGAAGAGTCCTCGAAAGGATTGAGTAGAAACCCCATATATTTGGTCAGTTCATCGGCAGTCCACACCCCGTAGATGCAGTGTCCCCAGGTTGTGCCGAACAAACCAAGTGACGAGTGCGATTGATTAAGGCTGTTTGCAATGTTTACAATGATGCTGAAGTTACAATAATTTTCATTTTTAAACAGTAATCTCTTGCATTTCAATCTGCATCGACAATTTTCTTTGAAGCTTTGTAAATTCAACCCGTGATATGGGTAGTCGTTTTCGATCATACTGCCCACCTGATTGCAAGGTGTATGTTGGCGATTTGGGTAAGATTTCTTGTTCATTTTCCATGAGTTTGTTAATCTTAACATGCAAGTTGGTGATGACATGCAGTGTGTCAGGCAAGTCATCAGTTTGTGACCATTCAAAATGCAATTCCTGTGCGATTTGCACATTTCTTTGCCCAGACCTCCTCTTTCCTTTTCAGTGGAGACGTCATGAATCAGTGAAACCCAGCTGTTCATTTCATTGTGGTCTGAGCATACCACGCCTGCCAAAAGGGTCTTTACATTGGTGATCAGGCTGTGACAGGCGAAAAGCAGTGCTGTTCCCTCCAACTTTCTTGTTTTAGAGGATAAGCCTGCCGCTTATCCTCTGGATTATCCGTGCACAATGCAACTCCGATTCCAAGGTCTCAACCCATTTCAGAATGTTGCCATACGAAACGTCATTCTACGATTTCCGATGTAAAGACTCTTTCCGACAGAAATGTCACAATTTCACACACAGGTGAACTAAATGTTTGTTGTTTTACTGTGTTCTTTGAAGGGGGCTGAATGAGGAAGTGTGCTTTAGCATGAGATTCTGATTCATTTGCCTCGTCGTGTTTTGCCATGATGTTCTTGTCACCGAAAAATAACCAAAATAAATTCCGAGACTTGAGATGAATCGGTTCAAAGATCCGCAAATTGTTTGCCATACAGTTAGGGAGTTATTGAGGTGTAGTTTTGCTGTGCTGGATGGAAGGGGTGGGATGGTTTGACCTTGTGGAGTCAGAGGGTGCACCAGGCTGAAATTTCAAACTTGGGGATGATCTAGCTCCGGTGGTCTCGATCCAACGTCACCAAAATTTCATAAGGTCATGAAGGAACAACAGGTCTTTGTTAGTTTTTAATTAAAGGTAAAGGCTCTTTATAATCCATGCCATATCTTTTTTGGTGAATCAATTCTCTTCTGTCCGTTGTCATTTTCTCAGGTTCTTCAGCATCGAAACATGATTTGGAGGACGCATTCAGTCATTATGGTCCTCTAAGGAACGTTTGGGTGGCAAGAAATCCACCTGGTTTTGCATTTGTAGAATTCGAAGACCCACGAGATGCGGAGGATTCTGTCAAAGGCCTCGATGGCCGGTATGTTTGTTCTTTCTTGGGTTCCCAATTTTTTTACGTGAAAAATTGAATACCCTCCCATGATTTTTTACACAATTCTTTTTCTTAACTTGCTGGTTAGGTGATTTTCTTCACTAGTTTCTAGGCTGTTTTTACTTTTTACTTGTTTTGGCCTTTGGATTGTGGTATTCTCTTTACATGTAAATCTAAGGCCTTCATTTTTGTTGCACGATGATGATTTTTATATCCAAGACTGATTCTGCCTTAGTATTGCGGCAACAGAGTTTTCTTCATTGGAACTTTGGTCCTTGCCCAAAAATTACGGGAAGTGTCTAATCCCAAAGGTCTGCATAGCACAAGTCAGCTTTTATTTTTTTTCCATCGGTTTGAACAAACCGTCCATTCCTAATGAAGTGTTTTTTCACTTTTTTCCATGGAGGCCATTTTTTCGTTTCCCTTGCAGCTTATTGACTACTCAAGCCCGCAAGTCGTCGTCTAAAATTATTGTGGTGAAAAAATGGAAATGAAAATTGGTGAATATGAAAAAATTGCTTTTCCTAGATCAATTGCTGGCCGACGTGTGCGTGTAGAAGTCACCAGCAAGAGATCTGGCGGAGGTGGATACAGAGGTGGCGGCTATAGGTTCCGTGGTCCCAGCAGCCGATTTGGCGGAGGTGGCCCAGGTGGTGGACGACGTTTCAATATGGCAGATGAGAGGTGCTTTCAGTGTGGGGAACGAGGTCATTTTGCCAGGGACTGTCATGGAGGAGGGGAGGAGGCAGTAGCCGGAGAAGGTAATTTCTCTTTTTTTGTTTGTGTTTTTATGCAATTTATTTTTTGCTATTCCGTGTCATTCATGATTTTATGTGTCCACTACAAGTGTATCGTGACTGGCAACTTCATTTTGCATATTTCCATCAACTATTTTTGACAGATAAAATGGAATAACCTTCACACCTGGCAGGGCACTTGTCCCTAAGTCATTTGTCTGAACCTGAACACTGACCACCATTGTTGTTTTGCATGGTGGCACCTTCTGAGATTAAGTACTTACCTCGGCCTAAAGTGGTTCATTTCGTTCGTAAAGAGCTCAAGGCACAACCAGGGTGCTCTGATTAATTTCCAGTCCTTGCTGTAATGTTCACTTTTTGTTGAGCATTGGCCAGGTTCTAAAACGAGGATTCTTGAAACTGCCGATTGTTTTGAGATCACTCAAGGTGAGTTCGACATTTTCCCCCAACTGTCATTTATTCCGGTGTGGAATTCTCCGACTGGGGGGGGGGCAACTCAGGAGTCAGGGAAAACCTACCCCCAACACCATCCCCTCTGAAGTGTGCTGTTTTATTTTTCCATTCAATTACCTGCAGTTTCAAAACCTTCGAAAGAATTTGGGCCAGTACCGTAAACCAATGAAAAGATTCTTAACTCTCTCATTTGCTTATGCCTATGACCTTTCCTTGAAGGCTCCACATTTCACGAAAACTTATGCCAACAGAAGGCAAAATGTCCTAAGTATCTTTGTGTGTATTGTGCCTGTCCTTTTTAGCGAAACTTGCTCTGCTCCGTTATTAAGTTTGCTAATTTTTTGTATCCACTTCATTTATAATTGGTAAGGCAAGGGTTACAAAATCTTATTTGTTCTGTTTTCTTTGTTGAAACTAGTTTTCCTACAGGTTGCATAAAACGTGCTGGCCTTTGTTCTTTGCAAGCACCTTGCGATTACTACAAGCAACTGCAAGCCATTTCATTTGCCACAGTCCTCGAAAGCACGGCAGCCTGAGCCTGATTGAGCGTTGTAAAAGAATTGAGAATCGGCACTGTCTGATTGCCGACGGGAACGGCGTAGTTGCTCCACGATTCTGGCCACCGGCCGTTGGCTATTCAGAAAGCACTGTCAGCAAATTGACGGATTTGACCTAGAGTACCTAGTAGTTAGTCGGTTCTTGGCCACGTCATGAGAAAGAGGTTAACCTACATGTCTGCTCTTGTCGAGCATGGGCCGGCCGGCTGGTTGAGACAAGCTTACCTAGTTGTTTTTCATGATGGTGAGATAATAATTGTATTTTGTGATCGATTTGTTTTTCAGCCTGAAATATGAATCTCTTGCACTTTATTTACGGGGTGTGCCACGTTTTTCTTCGTCACGAACTTCCCGTCGTGTTTTTTTTCTGATAGGTTTAATATTGTTCTAAAAAGCAGAATATTGTTCTAAAATGTAGAAATTCAATTAAGAATCTTCTTTTGGAGGAGAATTTTATAGGTCAGAGATGTCGCATTGTTTTTAGTGTTTCACCCCAAAGAAAATCCCGTTTTGAATATCAGCCACTTGCAGAAAAACGAGACAACCGAGTACTTTTGAAATATTCTTGAACTGTGTAGGCTTTGTTTATTCTTGTATTTTCTTAAGCTGGCCAGTTGCGATGCCTGAATAATAAGGAAAACTGGCATTGGGCTCCGTTGAGAGGCATTCTTCCTTCTCTATCTCACCTTGTTTTTTGAGGCTGTTTATCTAGCATCCACCTGGCCATTTTCAATCCGCTGAGTAGGTACTGTGTTGGAAGTTGTGGGGCCCCCAGTGTCGGAAATATTCCCAACAGTTTTATGGAGAGCACATAGCAATTTATTGTTCCAATTTAATATCGTTGAACAAGTTCCTTGGTCTTTTCTCCTTGTGATCATGAAATGGTCTGACCTTTTGCCCAGGTAGGATCCTTTCGCCTTTCCCAATCGCTGCAGATCGGCTCGAGAAGTTGATGATGGTTTTTGGTAGTAGCGATTTGCTGGAAAAAGGCCAAAAACTTGTTAATGGTGTTAATCAAGCACCCATCCAGCTTCAGGAAGAAGATCAACTTCAATGAGTGCCTCTTTTAGTTTCAGTGTGAGAGGGCAACAAACTCAGAGTTGCAGAAGGGTGGGCCCACTCTTTTTATAAGAGCCATTTCTCCAGTCCAATTGTGTTTTGGGGCAAAAGGTCTGATTCCGAGCATTGCCACATATGCTTACCACAGAGTGGTTTGAGTAAATTTAAACATGGGGAACTCCACTTCATGAATAAAACTAAGCCAATTTTCCAGTCCTTGGAAGTTCACAAAATGCATGCCTGCTCGTGGGGCCATGTTTTAAAATGTTACCTGTGACTTGCGTGGCCTGACCTGGCTTAAACTTCCAACTTCTTCCAGCCCAGAGCGCCATACATTGGAACTCATATGGACGCACCGCACAAACCAGATGCATTGTAAATGCACTGTCACCAAGACCCGAGCACCATCATTGGCGCCTTGCTGTTCCTGATGCAAATACCAAACATGCAGCAGAGGCATTGGTTTAGTAGGAGCAGAGCGTCCGATATGTCACTCTGCACTTTGAGCTCAGTCCACGCACTGTGTCTGGTCTATATGACGTGGAAAGCGGAGCGCCACATATGGCGCCGTGGACTTGGTGACAAAGCTGCTGTTTTTCATCGAACTTTAAAAGGTTAAGGTGCCTATTTAGGCCCTAGTTGTGCTTGCTATCATTTCCTTTTTTACTGTGCTTATTTTTACTGCCTTTTTGTAAACATACTTGCAAATTAATTATCTTTTTAGGTCATATTCTCGCAGCCATTCCCGTGATCGTGATCGCAAGAGGAGCCCAAGCAGGTCTCGTTCGCGTTCTCGCTCTCGATCCAGTCGATCGTCATCACGTGGCCGGTAAACTGACCTAGCCTACTTAAATTTTAATTAAAATTTTTAACGTAAATTTGCATGGGCTGGGCCTTGGCGCAAATCAGCACGACAATGAGGGATAGCATAGATAAACATGGATGAACTGCCCTCACAGGTGGCATCAATTTGTTGCAAAACTTAGAACTTAAAACATTGATATGATAAAGGCAGGCACATTATCCCATGCTGCTTCTCGCTTCTTGAAAAGACCCACTGATAGGCCGGAGCAGTGATAACTTTATTGAGTGATAAATGATGTAGGAGGGGCAAGCCTCAGCTGATCAACCTTAACGAACCTGAAACAAAAGAAAAAGAAAAAGTTATTGAGAGAGAGAGAGGGCAGAAGAGAAAGCAAGCGAAAGGTCACGTAAAGAAAATGAGAGGGAGGGCGGGTGACGGGGAGGGATGGAGATTACCCCAACAAAGTTAAATACTTGACTCTTGCTGTTACTGTGTTGCATTTGGAATGAACGGAATGAGTGACACTTTGTCAGTTTACCGGACAAATCCCCAAGTTGCCATCACCTTGGTCTCCCACACAGGGGGGGGGGGGTGTCGGCAGAAGGCCTTGCATATGGTTTTGAGCCCTTTGGAGGCCATATCTTAGAAATAGGGGATCGGAGCACAATTCATCGCGATTAATTTTGATTCGTATGACAATCGGGCATATCCCCAATTGTGCCCCCCCACCTTTACAAAACACCCTGCATGTTTTTTGTTGTTTTTAACTCTTTTTTTGATGATGCCAGTGGCATGTGTGAGCTGTGTGATGCCAGTGGCATGTGTGAGATGTGTGATGCCAGTGGCATGTGTGAGCTGTGTTCCCATAGGCTAGGGGGCAGGCAGGAATGCCCGCTTCCAGAGCTCACGCACACTTTTAGCACTAGGCTTAAATTTCTTAAGAGAATCGACTCCTTTTTAAATTGCATTGAACGTTTCGCTCCAATGTTAGGAGTAAAGCAATACACAGTGCATATTTTTCTATTTTCAGTGATTAATTAAAGGGGATACGTCTGACAAGAGAGATGGCTGTTTCACGTGTTTGCAATGTGACTGTTGTCTTCACGATCTTTTCTAGCATTATATTAAGAGTTTACAACTAAATAAGTGGATGTGTGTGGTCTTCTAGATTCGACCACTGAGAGTAACGTTAGATGACTCTTGCACTGTTTGACATTTAGATTTTTTTCTCTCGTTTCATTCCAACTTGTTACTCAGCACTTGCATTTGTTGTCAACAGACCGTAACCCTTCTTTTTTCATGTGCGTTGCTGTCGTGCGCACTTGTGTTTGCTATTGTACTCCGCATAACCTATTGTGCATTATCACCGTGCCAGCCCGGAAAGGTCCTCCAGAACCAAAACCAATCATAATTTCTGTTGAAGTTGAAGAATGGCATGGTACCTTTCTTTCAATGACCCTGACTTGCTATCAGTGCACCAAAAGGGTGGCGAACATGATACTTGGGTCATTTTTTTAAAAGGATGAAAGTGTTAAGTGGTTCACCCTTTTGCACAGCTACCAACCACAGCTACCAACGTGAGTGTTGGACAAAATAGTATAAGAAAAATCTGTAATTTGCCGAAACGTTGAACCCCAAAATGTGTTTGTTTGCACATTTTAGGGCATCTGGAAAATGCCCTAAAATCGTATTAGCCTCATTATTGGCATACTGAAAGCAGTGTGTTATCCTCCCTCGTAGTCTGTCTTTTTGGGATCCATAACCACCCAAATTGCATGAGAATTACTGAAATTGTGCAATAATTTTCAGTGTGTTAAAAAAGAGAATGGTGTGTGTAGTGCCTGCTGGCCTGCAGACAGAAGATGCGGTGGTGCCCACAGACAATTGGCATGGCCTGGATGCTGATCACTGCGAGGGCTCCAAACTCTGCCCTTTCTAGTGGGGTTGGGGTTTAGTCGTTTGACCCAACGCTGTGGTACTTCTTATGTCTGCGCCATTCATGCACTGATACTTCTGTTATTTTTTTTTCTTTGTTTTCGAGCATATGTAGTTGCATTTTCTCTCACTCATCTCATCTACTTGCGTTTTTTTTTCTATTCTGAAAAGTTTTTTTGCCCAGCAAGAGTGGGCCTGAGCCATGCCTGCATTTGAGGCTGCTGCCCCACCCATGATATCGTTTGGCTGAGCTGTGAAATTGCTCCAATCGACATTCTTTGTAGACCTATTTTGTTGCATTTGCTTTAGGCATGTTTGTCGAAGCTACCTCTTTCTTGACGGTGTGGCCATGTATGTAGATGTTTGATTATTAGAACTGCATTGGAACTTAGAACTTCAGAGCATTTCGTTTATTTTTTTTTTTGTATGTGATTAGTTCCTTTCAGATTTTTTGCAACATATTGTTATGAATAAAAAGCCACAATATTTGTTGTACTTCATTTTTTATTCAACCGATTGCCAACTTCATCCGGTACGTGAGTGGGAGAGTGGGTCTACGAGGGTTTGGGGGACCTGCATGGAAACTGAACTAAACTTCATTTCTTCAACCAGTTGCAATTACCTTGAGACTGCCACACAGGCAAATTGCGAGGGTACCTACATGAGGCCTGCCAATGACAAAAATTGCCAATATCTGTGTGATTGGTGTCTGCTGCATCTGGGTTTGATTTGTTTTTTTTTTTTTGTTTTGACACAATTTTTGTGATTTCAAATTTCGAAGTCAGAAATCTCTGTGGTGGGTGGGGGAGGAAGGCCGAGTTGGTTGTCCGATTGCTGCTTTCTGCAAAACTGTTTTCATTCTGTCACCAAACAATCATCTCCTCACATTTTAATAACATCGTGGCCTGTGCAAACTGCAAAATGAACCTTCTGTTGCAGCTCATTTCAATTAAGCCCCGTGGTGCCAAAACGGTGCCCTTTTCTCAATTCCTCCCTCCATTATTCGTTATTTTGACTGAAAAAGAAAATTGCATTTAATAAGCACCATTCCGGGGTAAGCCAGCGTCTGTAACTGATCAACATTCAAAACTCAGAGCTCAAGTCCAGCCGGGACGGTTAAGTCTTCCGGAAGAACTGTCTCCGATGCAAAAAGCCCAAAAGCCTGGACCTGGCAAATAATAGAAAATAAACAAAATGGCGGCTGATCAAATTCCCCAAAGACCACATTTTTGTTTCTGTCTGTCCCTCTCAACCTTCATCAGTTGCCCTTTTTTGGTTGATCCGATCCAAAGAGTGCAGTTTTGTCTTGCCACCGCCATCGGCCCCCTCTCATGTGGCAACTGATGAAGAGAGGGACAGACAGAAACAAAAATGTGGCATTTGGGAAATTTGATGAGCCGCCATTTTGTTTATTTTTCTGTTATTTTGACTACCCAGTGCATCGGTTTGAAATGGCCACACAATTAAAAATTCAGTCTGATGAACGTGCAGGGTGATAAAAAAGTATAAGCAAATAAATTTCTCCATGTGGGGGTTCTCCAGGTTGCACTCCTACAGATGGGGAAGTGGGGAACAATTAATTGTTGGGTACTTTACTTTTTGCTTGAATTTTGCCCATTCTTGGGCACTGTTGGGCTCGATTCAAATTTCCTGACCACATTTTATCGGGTCATGTTTCCACTGAGTTGATTGCCTTTGCTTCATGCGATGATGCAAGCTGTCCTTTAAAATGGCCTGACATAAAAACCGCATGGCATAGTATGGTCTTGTTGTCGGTCATTCCCAAAAACAGAAACATGGATGTTCATGAAAACGATTGCGCGTTCAAATTCTGGTAATCATTCCCAAAAACGGAAACATGGATTTTCATGAAAACGATTGCACGTTCAAATTCGGAGAATCATTCGGTTCATAAAGACTAAAACATGGATGTCCATAAAATGATTACTTGTTCAGATGAAAGGAATCAATCCCAAAACCTGAAACACGGGAATGTTCATAAATGATGCACATCCAATTCGGGGAATCATTGCCAAAAGCACACATGGATGTTAATAAAATGATTGCACATCCAAACTCGAGGAATCATTCATTCGGTTCCCACAAAAAGAAAATTTGATTCCATAAAATATGATTGGTCGTCTAAATGCGAGGAATCATTCCCAAACACTGAAACATGGATGTTCTTAAAATATTGCACATCCAACTTCGAGGAATCTGCAATGAATCGAGGCCATTGATCTGATGGATTTTGCAAGCTAGCTGTTAGGATGAACTTCCGATTGTGCCTCACAGGACAATTTCTTGCATTAAATCGTTTTGTCTAAGAGCAGATACGTTTCTAGTTTTGGTTCATCTTGAGAAAGATAAAGTGGTTACCATTGGCAAGCAACAGAGAATGGCTTCATCCCCTGTGATGCTATCTGAGGGGTGCCATATTGGAAATGTATTTTTGATTAAATTGGTGCAGCTTCAAGCTTGTCCATTGATTTCTCATGGGACCATGGAATTGGTCTCTTGGTTCTTTGTCTGTTTGGGTTGTTTGTATTTTTCATTAGGTTTCCTACCCACTTTACTGCCAATTCATTTCAGGATTTAGTTTCCAACCTTGTATTTCTGGAGTGTAGTCGCTGTGGTTCTTCAAGAAAAGAAATCTTCCATTTGAGCAGTTTTTTCAGTTTCCAGTTCATAGGGTGCTCTGTCTTTCCTAGGTGTACTCCTGTCCTTCCTTTGGGGTACTCTTGGCCTTCCTTAGAGGAGCCCTGTCCTCCCTTAGGGGAGTCCTGTCCTTCCTTAGGGGGTGCTCCTGTCCTTCCTTTGGGGTACTCCTGTCCTTCCTTTAGGGTACTCCTGTGCTTCCTTTAGTGGAACTCTTGTTTCCTTACTCCCTGAAATATACATGCTTGCCCAAATTTTCGTATTAGATTTATTTTTGGGTTCACAGTTGAGGATGTGAGGTTGCCAGATTGATTTGTGATCCGATTCTTTGTGCATGACTAGAGGTTAAAAAAATCCCGGTCCGTGAACATCAGCTCATTTCCCCTCGCAAGTTTGTAATAAAATGACAATTGTTCACCTTGAAAGTTCTTGGTCTTGTGTACTGAACTCATTCTTGTGAACTTTCTTGTGAACTGAACAGGATTCAGTACAACGGGTCGGACACATGCATTTCAAATCAAAATTATCATTGTACTGGTTTTGAATTTCGGACTGAAGGTTGATCAATAAAGTTTCAACCTCGCCCAGTGAGGTTTCGCAAAAGCCATCATGGGTCCTCGGGTTTATTGCCCTCCCGAATGCAAAGTCTATGTCGGAGACTTGGGTAAGTTTCTTTCAATTTCCATTGCCTACAAACTCTTTCTCTTTCTTTCTTTCTTTTTTTTTTTTCTTTTTTTTTTCTTTTTTTGTTTCCCATCACACAGCTTCACTGCTTTGAGTTTGCTTCTTGGCTTAGAAAAATGCAGAAACATTCGTTTCTCATTGGAGTAAATGTTTGAGTCTTTAGAATAATGCTGCAACATACGTTTCTTATGAGTGAATTTTCGAGGCTTTGAGTGAAGCAGTGAGTGAGGCTTTGAGTGAAGCACAAACATACATTTCTTGTTGGAGTTAATGCTTGCTTTGCCGTAGCTTAGCAAAAATGATTGCCCATAAGGATTTATGCACTTGAGGACAGACTTGTTTGTTGAGTTCGTGAACATGAGGCTCAAGCATTTTGTTTGCTTTAGTGCTTATCTATTCAGCACTTTAAGGGTGGCATGTAAATTTAAATGGATTTCCTCAAAATTTTCATTTTTTATTTTTGGGTGTCAAAAAGTCATTTCAGATGTGTAAAAGTTGAATACTAACTCGGATTACGAACTCAGAATACGAACTGACTTTCAATCATCATTTTCGCCGCTTTTGGTTTTCGGTGCAATTTTGGACTTTAGATCAGATCAGTGTTTTGCAGAAGTTAAAATTCAGTGACAAGAGTCGGAATTTCATAATTCTTATCCGTAGTGCCAGTGCGGCTCTATTTCCAATTCAACATAACTTGGAGCTTATCCATTGCGAATGTAAATAAAACTGTCGAAACACATGGAGTTAAAAATATCAAAATTTCGGCTCTGTCACTCAATTTTTCACAAAATTTTGAGCATTTTTGTGCCAACTCCACTTTTAAAAATACCCCCGCTACTTTTTCGGGGCAACCATGGAAACTTCCGGTTGGAGATTTTTAAACAGATGGCTGCCAACCCTTGACCATGTGAGCTGGGAGGCTAAAAAATTTGCATGCCAAAATTTGCATGCGCAGTTCATGTTTATCAGGATGTGTATTTCGCACAAAGTCGTGTCTTGGCATGTCGAGGGATCGCTGGTGGGGTTGCGTAAAATAGACATTGCCTGCTTTTGATGCAAAAATGGCGCTCACAAATGATCTGAATGTCTGTGAAGTTGTCTATATTTTTGTTTTTGCTACCATCCAGAATGATTGTTCATTGACTGGTTGACATTTTCCCCTTTGTTATTTTTTCTTTTTCTGGTTTCCAGGTTCCTCAGCATCCAAGCGGGAACTAGAAGATGTATTTGGCTACTATGGTCGTCTGCGAGACGTCTGGGTTGCGAGAAATCCTCCTGGGTTTGCATTTGTGGAGTTTGAAGATCGTCGTGATGCAGAGGACTCTGCCAAAGCATTAGATGGAAGTGGGTGGGGTTTTTTAAAGGGAATCGGAACGTGATCAAAGTTTATTTGTTGCAGTTCGGGGGGGGGGGGGGTTCATTGGATGGTCTCCATTTTAAAGAAACCAAGCAGTATTTAGCTTTACTTGAAAGTGTAAAGTGCCATTTTAATTTGGCCGGACGTTCTTGGGTTAGAAACCTTGGGTTGCATTTGATTAAATTATTTTTTTTTTTTTTTTTTTTTTTTTTTTTTTTTTTTTTTTCACTGTTTCTTTTGGAAGTGGAAAAAAAACTTTTTGGAAGTTTCGTAGTTTGTGAGAAAAGTTGGGACTTGAATCTTGTGGACGAAAGTTGGAACACAGAATTTTGAAAAAGTTGGGACAGAGAATTTTGGAAAAGTTGGGACATAGAAATGTTGGGGCATAGAATTCTACTGAAGTTTGTGCACAGAATTTTGGGAAAGCTGGAACAGAATTTTTGGAACATACAATTTTGGTAAAGTTTAGACATGTAATTTTGGCTAACTGGCGTTTATTTATTCCTATTTTTCTGGTGGGTTTGCTGGTTATAAGATTGTCTGAACTTTTGGTTTGATTTTAAGAACTGTTCATTTATTTCTGTTGTTCATTTACAGGAAAGTTTGCGGACGTCGTGTAAGAGTTGAGGTCTCCTCGAGACGTTACGCTAGTGCTGCTGGCTACAGAGGGGGATCACGTTATGGTGGTTCAAGATCAGGTGGCCGGTTTGGTGGTAGATACATGGGTGATGAACGATGCTATCAGTGTGGAGAGAGAGGCCACTTTGCCAGGGATTGCAGGGTTTCGACCCGTCACAGCAGAAGGTAAGCGATCTTATGACACCCAAAATCACTTTTTTTTCATGCCAAAACATCTGGGAAGTTTTGGTGTCATTATCGAGGGGTTAATGTTTTGCATCTTGAGTTAACGCATTGAAATAGCTTATTGAGGATCACAGGATGTTTTCAATGTGTAGGTATGTTTGTGCCTTGTGAAGGCTTCCTTTGGTATTTCTCTTGCATCATGATGGAATATTAAACACCTTGTCATTTTTTTATGGTCTGCGAGGGAGGATTTGTGGTTTGGAGGTGTTGAGTTTGGGAACTTCCCACCACTTTTTCGGGAGGAGGATTTGGATTTTTTCCAATTCAAACACAATGTGTGAGGCTTGTTCACAAATTGAAATCTATGGATTCGGCACAGTTTCGTGTTATTTCATCTTGTGCATTGATGGTATTTCTTAGATTGCCGTTATGTTACGTTGGTCACCAATGTCTACATTTTATTACATTCCTCTTTGTTAACAACAGTTTCTTTATGCAGGTGGCATAAATGTGTGCGAGAGTCGAAATCGAGCTCGAAATTTCTAAGTGTGTAGTCGAAAGAAATTCGAAAGAATCGGGAACTACAGCTTCTCTGCACAACTCGAAACGGGCACTGCCAACTGCCTAGTTGTTGTCGAAACGGGCACTGCCTACTGCCTAGTTGTTGTCGAAACGGGCACTGCCTACTGCCTAGTTGTTGTCGAAATGCCACCCATGTCGAGTGTCGTAGTCCTCTCTCTCGTTTGAATTGATGCGACCTCCACTTAGGTATGGGACCAAATAATCTATGAATGAGTTGAATTAGTCTTCACAGAAAGAGCTGAGGCAGCTCTGAACAGCATGCCATTTGGGCACATGGTCCAGTGAGTAGGCCCCAAGTTCGTTACCAAATAAAATCTTGAAAGTAGAATCTTGTTGATTTATTGAAATCAGGCTGCCAATGTATTTATGGATCCGATCATGAGGTTTGCATATGAAATAGGCCCACGCTTGTGGACCATGAAACTGGCAAGGAAGACCCATTGCACCTTTTATATATGAAGCGTGCATGAAATTTTATTAGCCTCGGTCTAACGCTATCTTGTTTCCCGAGGCTTCAAAGGTGCCCTGTTGATCGGCTTTGAGTAAGGTCCCCTCCAAAGTTAAAGTATCTGGGAATCTTTGTCAGTCATTCCTTTCTTCTTTGCTTTGGATTATTATCCTTTCGGCCACATCTTTACTTTGCACCCCACAATGAACCATGGGATCAATTGTGGGAAAATTACATGACGACACAGCTGCTGGCTGATCGTCAATCCCGTTCCAACCCCCCGGTGCTTCAGCATGAAACTAAAAAAAAAAGAAAAAAGAAAATTGCCATGTCCTTTCTTTGGAAATTTTTTTTCACCATGAAAATGGTTAGTTTATCGGAATGGGGCCACCGGAACAAAAAAAAAAAAAAAACTTTTTTACGGAATCTCCAGGTGTTGATAAATCGTACAGCTTTTCATCAAATTTATAGGAAGTCAAAATCTGTGTCCACGTTGTTTGAAACGTACTGGTATTGCATTAAAAAACTAGGTGCGGTTGGAGAGGCACTTGTACAGGCTCTTTCATAAGTCTTTTGACAACCCCTGACGAGTGCATTGCAGTTTGAATGGCGGCAGTTGGGTGTCGTGCTTCGATAAGTCGTGTGCAATGTTCCTGCATAAGCACGCAACACAATCTGGACATGAAAAATGTGGAAATACGTGTGGCAATGAAAGAGAGGATTTCAAAACTGGAATTAGCAGGGGTTGTCAAAGACTTTTGAAAGACCCTGCAAAGAGATTTCACAAACTTGAATCCCAGTTCCTTCCTGATGCTGAATTCTGTCCTGAAAACCAGCTGTTCTGAAAACCAGCTCTTCCGTAAACCATCTGAAAACTGCAAACTGTTGGAACATAATGTGAACGAAACGGCCA
>JASGXE010009603.1:0-17427 GCA_030068105.1 Sinentomon sp. SZTP_YWyxl
ATCTGCGCGGCAAGCTGAAAGAAAAACGGCGTTCACTTCCCGTCATGCCAAAAGAAGAAGTCCGTGAAGTTGTCTGCAAAAAGGTGTGATTTTTTTTTTGGGGAGGGGGGCACATGATCCAATTGCTTTCAGCATCAAGCCAAGGGGCGAAGGAAGACAAATAGGTTAGACGGCCTGTGCTTCGCCCTCCAACAAATATGTCGGAGGGCGAAGCACAGGCCGCATAGCATAGGCCGCCATTCCTCAGAAAAGCAATCACATTTTGACTTTGTTGTGGATGACGATGAATGGATGGCAGAATTGGATCAGAAACAAGCTGCGAGTGGGCCTGCAGCCCATCCCAGCAGACGATTTTTCCTCGATCTTGAGGACAAGAAGAGTTTGTCGTATCCTTTACCTCCAATCCAGCCAATCAACCTGTTTTTTTTTCAAAACAAATTCACATGAAAATGAAGCCAAGCCAAGGCGACATGGAACAACATCGGAAAAATTCCAATGGGCAAGACATTTCATGAAATTGGACACTGCCTATTTTTCTGGTCTACCCAATTTTGTGGCATGCGCGCACAACACTGGTCCACATTTGGGGGGGGGGGGGGTTGTGGGCCAAATTTTCCTGTGGGTGTTCGCAATCTCGGGGGGATCTGGCAAACCTGCTGGGCCGAGACATCCGAAAAGACGGCCCAGCCGCGTTGCTATGAATGGAAAATGTGTTTGGGCGTTTTTTTCTTTCATTGCGATTGTTTCAATGGCTTCAAATGGCATTCTCCAAATTGAGGTCTAAAATTGGCGACCCCCTCTACATTTTCGGCCATTGTTTGCGCCTTTTTTTTTCAGAAAATGCACCGCGGCCGTTCCAGAGGTACCGCAGGAAAGATGCGGAAAGATGCGGTGGTCGGCAGGTCTTTGGAACTGTTGCCAAAAGAGACCACCAGAACAAACACTTTCCGCACAGCCGGCCGAAAATTCGTCTGCAAAATTATTATTGTTCTCAAATCAAGGCATTCGATTGCAATGCATGCCGAACACATCAAGGCTGAGGTTTCGTCCGCAGTGGCAGTGGCTGGACTCATCAGTTGATGACCAGTGCTGCCTCACCATAACCTCAGCCAAAAAAACCTTCTTTGTGCTAAAAGTATCAGACATGTGCACAAAGCCTGAAAGGCTCGGCGAATAAAGCGCTTTCCCGCATTTTTGAAAGAAAAGTTCTTTTTTTAATATTTTCCTCTTCAAATTCCCTCAAAATTCGAGTCTTTATGCCTCTAACAACCTGTGCAAGTTAATCACACCAGTATGCATCATTCATGGAGAGGACACTCTGTGGAGAGAAGGGTCCAGTGGAAATTTAATCTGGTGTTTTTCGCCCGAATGTTACAAGGTTTTCTTGACTTTCATTGCCAGCTCCCGTCATATTATGCGCGACCTCATTTGAGAATCGAACTTTTCGCGCCGATCTTTCCACCGAAGCCGCTTTCCACCGGACCCCTCTCTCCGCCGTTTGTAATGCATTTCTCTCTCGGATTGGCAAAAAATCACATGGAATGGAAGAAAGTTCGGCCATCTCAGAAATTGCACCGTTTTTTGCCAGATTTGGGGCGGGTCCAGGAGACTACACGCCGGGCAGCCTCATGCCGTTTTCGTCACTTTTCCATCTCAACACGTGTAAAAAGTTCTGACCCCCCCAAAATGGGGAAAACGGTTTGAAACACAGAAAAAAATGTCGAGTTAGGTTCGGTTAGGTCACGTTAGGGCAGGTTATGTAGGTTGGACAGGTCCAGTTTGATTAGATTAGCTTTATTTTTCACTTTTTCGTCATGCGCAAAATCGGGATAGGCCTATGCCCAAATCAGCAGGCATTTCTTAAATTCGCCGCCGGGCTAACGCTTAAAAGAAGAAGGAACAGTGCTTCATTTAACATGGAGTCAAATGGGAGCAGAAATGAGACCAAAATGTGCGCTGTTGGATTGCGGCGTTTCAAGGGGGTGTGCGCTTCGAGGCGAGTGAATGGCGGTCCGCTGTGCGAAGCCCGCAGAAAGTAAAATTTCTCCTGAACAAAGCGAACGTTTTTCATGCGGTTCACTCTGGTGCAAAGCTGAAAATTGAGCGCATCCACACATGTATAATGATCCCAATCTTTCGTCGGGTAAAACTCTGAAACCATTTGAGGAACAAAAATGCTCAAAGTTCGGTGTTATAAAATTCCGGGTTCATGTCAGGTATTTTCAAAGATTGTGCAATTTTTTCCGTAACAACATGGTTTCGATCTGCGGAAGAGTTGTGGAGGAAGCCTTCTACTTTCCAAAGATACCAAAACCATTGAATTTTTGAACACCATTCGGCAATTTTATGACCAGAGACAACGCGACATGGCAGCATAGTTTTGTTTTTGAGCGGGGAAGAGGCTTGAAATCCCTGCTCAGTCGCGGCAACTTCCCCACTCAAAAACAAAACGATGCTGCCGAATGGTGTTCAAATTCAACGATTTTGATATTTTGGGAAAGTGGAAGGCTTTCTCTACAACTCTTCCTTAGGTCGAAACTAGTGTTTGAAATTTCCCGGGAAAATTCAACTTGGGAAATTTCCCGGGAAATTTCCCATTTTGGGAAAATTGGGAAAATTCCGAATTTTCCCGGGAAATTTCCCGGGAAATTTCCCATTTTGGGAAAATTGGGAAAATTCCGAATTTTCCCGGGAAATTTCCCAATTTTCCCGGGAAAATTCAGAATTTTCCCAATTTTCCCGGGAAATTTCCCAATTTTCCCGGGAAATTTCCCAATTTTCCCGGGAAAATTGGGAAAATTCCCGGGAAATTTCCCAAAATGAGGAATTTTCGACTCTGCTCTTCAGATTTTCCCATTTTGGGAAATTTCCCAGACAATTTGGAATACGCTTCATCTGTCTGGGACCCTTGCCGAGTGAATTTAATTGAAAAATTGGAGAGAATACAAAGAAAGGCTGCTCGCTTTGTATCTGGGAGATATGCACCATTAGATAGTGTCTCATCCATGTTGGAAAACCTTGAGTGGAACTCCCTGGCCTCACGCAGAAAAATCTCAAGACTGGGAGGTTTATTTCTCGGACTAAACAATGTTGGTGGTTGGTCAAATATAAAAGAGTTTTTAGCTCCTGCTAGCTACTTTGGGAGGCATGACCATGATTTTAAACTCCGAGCACAGTGCTCCCACAAGGATGTTGGAAAATATTCTTTTGTCACTAGAACCGTGAATGAATGGAATCTGCTACATCCTAGTGTCTTTGGAAATGGTGAGGATATTAGTCTGGCTACCTTTAAAAGCAATGTAGGGTCATGGTTGGCCGAACAACATGGAATATTATGACCTACTTTACTATTTCGATGTTACAAATTTTAAGTTATACAAGTAGTTGATGTCATCCGAGTGCTTTCATTCTTTGTTTATTCATGCTATCCCTCATTGCTGATTTGCGCCAGGGCCTTGCCCATGCAAATTAACCTTAAATTAAATAAATTAAATTTCTGTAGCGTTGAGTCGAAAATTGGAAATTGTTTGATTGCTTCTGCGTATCTATCATCGAACACTGCGCTTGGAAAAGTAACAGTACCGAGAAATGGCAGGTGGATTTATCATCCTCCCACCATCTACAACGTCCGTGAACCAATTGTGGACCGGCACACGCAACAAGTCAACAAAAAAGCAGCAGGTCACACCAATGTCTGGTCGAAAAGAAAAATTTCGAAAAAAAAAGCGAAAAAAATTTCGAAAAAAAAAAAAAAAAAACACATTAAATGACTTCTATTTTTATTTTGACTCCTCAACATGGTCTTGATTTGATAATTGACTCATCTAATGAGTCGAGTAGGTAATTGGACGACGCCAGCCTGCATTTCTGTGAATTCACGATGGCACCTGCATGGCAGGGCAGCTGTTGCAAAATTGTGCTTTGAGGATGCATATACCATAACAGGAGTTGTAATGAACGGTTTTTAATGCAGTTCTTGCAACTGCATTAAACTGTGCAAATGTTTGCATGCACTTTTTAATCATATCATGCACAGGTACTAATTATTGTGAACACCTACCGAGGTATTTATATGTATAGGCCTATGATTCATATATGTATATGCGAGTATTATCAGTCACTGGCACCATTAATTATCAGTGGCTGCCATCACAGGCGAAGCCACTGTCATCCCTCCGTCATCACCATCCCACTGTCTTTGCTCATCACCATCCCACTGTCTTTGCAGCAAAATATATTGGATTTGTTCTGTAAATTTCCCAACTTACGCAGGAAATATCCACATAATTTTTCCAGGAATATTTCCAATTTTCCTGGAAATTTCCCAATTTTCACGTAAAAATTTGGAATATTCCCGGGAAAATTGGGAAAATGCCGAATTTTCCCGGGAAATTTCCCGGGAAAATTGGGAAATTTCCCGGGAAAATTGGGAAATTTCCCGGGAAAATTGGGAAATTTCCCGGGAAAAATCACTTGGGAAATTTCCCAAAATTTTGGGAAATTTCCCGGGAAATTTCCCTGACTTCGAACACTAGTCGAAACCATGTTGTGACGGAAAAAATTGCACAATCTTTGAAAATGTCTGGCAGGAACCCGGAATTTTTACAACACCGAAATTTGAGCACTTTTGTTCCTCAAATGGTTTAAACGTTTTACCCGATGAAAGGTTGGGATCATTATGCATGTGTGGAAGCGCTCATTTTTCAGCTTTCCACCATAGTGAACCGCATCAAAAACCGTCGGTTCAGGAGACATTTAACTTTCTGTGGGCATCGCACCGCGGTCCGCCAATCACTCGCATGTCTTTCGATGCGCACTCCGCCATGAACCCCGCAAGACCGCAATGCACTTTTTGTGCCACGAAAATCCCGGAGTTCCTCCACTTCTTTCAAACGTCATCGGCCGGGCAAAGAAAAAGAAGAGCTGGTGCAGAGCCCCTCGGAATCAATGCCAAAGAACGGCTCCTGTTCTGTGCGGCGCTGCTGCATGCCGAACTTCGACAACTTTTCTCCACATATCACATCAGGGCCGACTGGCCGACTGCTGTTTTGGAGCTGTTCGTTTTCTTTCGCAAAAAACTGCCATTCTCCCAAACATGTTATGGTACTTCTGTTCAAATTATTGAGCTTGCACCTGAACCACGTTTTTCATCCCAAAGCCAGCTGATTCTCGGCGTGGCGGATTGCTTTATTCCATTCATGAAAATCACTCCAGCTGACCAGCCGTCACCCAGCGCCGCGTTTGCGCATTTGACGTCCTCGTCAGTTGCAGGCGAGGCGCCGGAGAATCCGACCTGCGCAGAGCTGTTGTGCTTGCCTGGACGCTACGGCTTGCCGCATTCGCAATGCATTTCACCGCTTCGCTATTTACTGCTGCTTTATGAACGTTAATAATTTTCATACTGACATCACAGGAAACACGTACAATCAAAAATCGCAACAATGAACCTCACGCATGTTTAGATAATAACGCAAGTTCGGATTCTAGTCACAGCGAACTCAGTGCCATCTGGAACGAACAAGGTGTACATGCAGTTGTGCCCACGTTTCACTTGCTCCCTACAAGAGAGCGCTAAGTCAACATGACGAAGAATTGTCTTTGCTCGGATATCATGCAGCATGAAGAAACAAAACAAAGGCCAATTTCACTGTAAGATTGTCCCGCATCTTGTGGTGTTGCAGCAAAATCTTGTAGTGTTGCAGCAAAATTGGATGCATTTTGTCTATGCTCACCAAAAAGACTGGAATTTACAGATCTGTTCTAGATGCACCATGGGTGGCGCATGTTTGATTTGGCCCCATGCATCAGCTGAAATAAATGAGAAGGAACTTGCCTTCCAATCAGAATTTTGTAAAATATGTTGACGTCTAACCACTTGCATGATTTTTATCTGTCATCAAAAAACTGCAAAACTAATGACAACCATGAAGACAGAAATCACACTTAAAACTTCCCCATCCTTCAGTCAACACTCTGTGCACCAATTGGCCGATATGAAATTAACCACACGATACTGCCTTCTACAAAAAGCAGGTTTTTCTGGCAAGAGAACATGTTGTCCTCATTCACAAAGTCTACAAATTTTAGTTCAAACACAACCAAGCAGGGTTGTCACCCTTTTTATGACGTCACGGCCAATTTTTTGGCAAAAACATGCCCAATCTCACCAAAAATAAGCCCAATCTTGCCGAAGCTAATTCAATTGTGCATCATTTTCACAATCTTATAGATCAGATAGAAGTGCACAATGGCAGATGAAATTAGGAAATTACCTGCATTTGTTCCGAAGTATGCCAATCCACATCCAGGAAATCCTGTTTCATTCTTCGGATGAAGCATGTTATCAACTTATGCTTATGACACCTTTACTCTGATTTTATTTCTCAGTTGAGGAACAAATGCAGCAAGCCAAACCCTATCCAGAATGCAACTTTGCAACTGTATTGCTGATCAAGGTTGCAACTCCAGCAGTGGAAATTAGGGGTTCTACATTTTATGAAAAATGAAATAATGAAATTAATTTTGATTTTTGAACAGGGGTGGCAATAGCACAAAATTGAATGAAAATTATGGCCGGTAAACACGACGGAGAAAAAAATTTACCTGCATAATCGAAGAAAATTCTTCAATTAATCTGAACACTTCCAATTGTAAATAACAGTGATTTTGTAACGATAAAGTCAGAGTACTTTAGCTTTTAATTGCGTAAACCATAATGAATTAAAGAATTCACTGAATCAGAGGGTGCTTCATATGGTTATGTTGATTGTTCTTCTTTAGTTAGCTTGCGAAAAAACACGTTCTACTTCAGCATTCCAAATAGGTAACACCAATAGCTTCAATACACTTGCAGATGAATGAGAAAATGGGTTCTTTCCAGCTGCATCTTTGCAGAAATAAACATCTAGGCCTATCCAAAATTTAGCAGGGTCATCCCGCTTATTCCATGTAATCGAGTTAATATTTCGCATTCCTTGCTCAAATACCCATGATTTACAAAAATAAAAAAAATAAAAATGCAAGGGCATACAATCCAAAGAAACCAACTTAGTTTTAAAATTAGCAGAATCAATAGCTTCAAGTTTACTCAATAAATGTTTGCTGTCTCAAGTTTCACAATTTCTAAAAAAAAACTTGAACAAAGTCAACATTAACATTCGGGTTGCATTTTTGCAAAATGCTGCAAGTTCTGCAAGATGTCATGCTCAACATGAACTTTCAATACACCTGGTTTAACAACACGAGTAACAACAATACCAATGAAAACATTCATGCAATTACAAAGGGTCACTAATCTCCATTTGAAATATTTTGTTCCCTTTTATTTCATTGTGAGAGAAAACTGAATTGCATTTTTTTTGACAAAATTTCTGTTAATACATTCAGCAATCGCTAGCTACCTAGGCCTATTCAAAGAAGGAGATACGAGTTTCAAAGGTGCTTCAAAAAACTAATTCTTCATCTTCAAAACCATCAGACATCCATATATTTAATATTTGAAGTCATTACAGACATTGAATGCTTTGCAACCAAGTCTAAAGAGTGGCAAATACATTTCACACAAAAATTTTGGCACAAGTTCCCTGAGCAGTGTGAATACAGAATCGTTGCTGCCACACAGTGCTGGCACGATCAGTACCTAGTCCTATGAGGTCATAAATGTTCAATCCACCATCTTTCAAACAAGATTTTACAGGAAACAATGTCATTGGCAGAACATCCATTGGCCCAAGGATCTGAGTTGCCACGTGTATATTTTTGCGGATGACTGTGTGATCTCCTATGATATTGGTTGCATTGCTTACTCCAGTTACCTTCAAAGTGACCTTCAAAAAACCTCTAATTAGTGCAGCAGATGGGGGATGAGATTGAATGTCGACAAGTGTGTTGTGCTTAGTTTTACTAATAAGATAACTCGCCTTCCAACCGCATATACCTACAATATCTGGTGCAGCTTTGCCTTTTTCTGATGATGTCAAGTACCTTGGTGTCATACTTACCAGCGCACTAAATTGGGATAAGCACATTGATATCACAGTTAGTAAAGCAAATTCAGCACTTTGTTTTTGTTAGGCGCACATTCCAGAAAGCCAGTAAAACAATTTAGGAATTGGTCTACATTTCCCTAGTCAGATCTTTGTTGGAGTATGCCTCTGCAGTGTGGGATCCCTTCCGGATTCACCAAGTCGAGAAGCTGGAGAGGGTCCAGAGGCGGGCTACTCGCTTTGTAACTGGTTGTTTTTCACCCCGGGAAAGCGTATCAGCAATGCTCAAGGATTTGGGCTGGGCCCCTCTCGCACTTCGCAGAAGGATTGTGAGGAGTTCAGGCCTTTTTGCAGCACTTAACAACGTGGGAGGTTGGTCTGGTGTGAAGGAGTTTCGTCCCGGCAACATATAAAGGAAGGCATGATATGACTTCAAGTTAGGGGTAGCATGGACACGTAGGGATGTTGGAAAGTTTTCATTTGTGGTCAGGACATCAAATGACTGGAACTCACTACCAGCTGAGGTTTTTGGCACTGGGTGTGACATAAATGTAGACCATTTTAAACGCAACGTCGAACGTTGGCTTTTGCAAATTGATTGAGTGATGCTGAAATTACATTTAGAGTTAAGTTCTTCATTTTTGATTAGTTGATTGGTTGTCATATTGTTCTTTTTATTGTTATCCTTCCTTTTAAGTGCTTACATTGCAATTTTATGTTTTCATTCATCCTTGCTGATTTGCGCCGGAGATATCTCCAAGCAAATTAATAATTATCTATCTATCTATCTAACAACCATCTTCAATTTCAACAAGGGCCAAGAAAGTGCTCACAATCTCTTTCAAAGTGGAACTGAAATATGTACTTGAAATACTCTCAATTTCTTGTCGGAAGTGTGGAGCAGTAACCGCAGTAATTAATCCAGAACATTTGTTACAATGCATTCTGAAACCCGAACTGCCAAACTCCTTGTTCAGGATCTCACCAAGATCATCGCATGCTAGAATCAACTACTTGTAGGCAATGTAAGTTGCAAACATCGCTTTCTGTCATTGACTACAGGATGATCGCGACTGAACTTTGAAACATCCATCTCCTGTTGACCTTTTGGCTGTGTTTTTCTGATGTTTTTCAGTTTGCGCTTGGGTCTTCAAATCCAATAGTGAGCCCTTATCTTGACATTGCAATATTTGCATTTTGCAAAGCATTCATCATCACAATTGGGAGATATCCAGTCTGGAGGAAACGGAAGAAATGAGAGAAACAAGTTCACTCAACTTAATCATTTCTTTCTACTCTCCTCCAGATTTTAAACCGCTCCATCAAAAATTTTTAAAATCTAAATGGTAAGCATGCTTGCAAGGGCTGTGGCATTTCGTAATATGATTCAATTCATAGCATACCTGAACGTTGTTAGGTACTTTGGTACCTACCTACCGAAGTGCACACTGTGTGGCATTTGAAGAATCAACATTTGAGAGGCAGGTGGGTTAATTCCTATTCATTGATTTGTGATATTTCCAAAGATTTCTCGAGGCAACCATGCTTTAGCCTCCTTTATATGGAAGTATCCGTGTACCTATCTAGAAATTTTATTGTGTAAGTATGTAGTCTATAGGAACCTATGTAAGTATGTAGTTTGGATATGCGTATGAAACAATCCACAGCTGACTGGGTGCAAAAATGTGAACCAAAGCTCTGACTTTATTCCAATATGATACATTTACGTAAGGTTGTGTTAGGTAAGGTTCCTAAATGTAGGGAAGGGAGATAGATACAAAGTACAAAGCTGTTACACAAAAATCAGAATGTCAGATACCCATTTGAAACTTTCCCTTATTTACCTTTTTGTGTCGGATCCTTCTGCCACTTCTTTCTGAATTTATTTGAATTCTTTCCCTATTTACCCACCACATAAGATGTTCCGATTTTTAAATATGGGGCCTCTGTATATGTAATGAATAGGGGCTTTCTATTGAAGCAAGCACAAAGCAAGACAATCTAGATTGGTAGGTAAACCTGCCACAGAAGTAGTAAAAAGCACCAGATACAAATCCAACGAAGGAAAATCGGCTTTGAAGGGGGGCCGGGTGACCTTCGGATTGTAAAAAATTCATTAAAATGGTATGTTGGGGTTTTTGGTGAACTTATGCACAAAACTTTCCTGATTCCAGTGGTGCAATCCATTTTGTGAAGTTCCACATGGTTTAGAAGTTACGGACTAGAATGCGAAGGTACCTAAATGAATTTTTACGCTATCGCGTAATCTATCGGTAAATGACGTCTTTCAGAAAAATGACCATTGCATAGAAAGGAAGCAAATAATTAGACAAAATTTGATCATTCTAGCCGAATCAGGAGCGTTTTTTTATAATTAGTATGCCAAATTTCAACGTTCCAAGTCGCTCATAGGCTGAGATATGCACAAAAAAGTCCGACGATGCCAAAATAGGGTTTTCGAAGTTGAAAAAACCAACTCTTCGCAAATCTTCAATTTACTTGGAACTCCGATTTTTCATGTTCGGCAAACTTTCGAATGCAAAATCTCAACTTGGGAACAACATAAAGGTTAAAAATTGGCATCCTTATGTGAAAAATGTCCTGAATTGGCTAGAATGGTCAAAATCCGACTATCTTGTGGTGTTTCCATGATACAAGTGTATTTTAAAATTATGGCAGTGAAGTTTACCGCTTTTTGACACGATAAATATTAATTTGATTCTGGTGCAAAAGTGAAGTTAGGCGTAAGGTTGCTGACCTTTCTAGCCAAATTCTGGATCGGTTTTGGTGACTTTGGTGCAAAGCAGAGGTCTCTAGTTCTAATGGTTTAGGCGCTGCAGCGATCAAAAGTTTAGTCTACTTTTTGCATATAAATTGGCCACTGCTGCTAAACTAATAACACTAGGGGTGTGATTTTTTGCATAGATCTTCCCAAATATGTGTGCAAAGTTTGAAGAGAATCAGTTGAAAAATGAAAAAATTTTGCGCGAAGGTGTTCCCCCCTTAAGATGTGAAAATCTTGCCCAAATATGCCAAGGAAAAGGAAAGTCTGGCCAAAAGTAGCTTAATAACCAATATTTTATTCCTGCCAGTGCCCAAAAAACTGCTCAACTGGGCAGGAAATAGCCCAAGGTGGCAACCCTGCAACCAAGCAACAAGACAATTTACAAAACAAGCAACAAGACAATTTACAAAACGAGACAATGAAAAACAAATGGATAGGTTAAATAATTGCACTAGATAGGTTATCGAATGAAAATGACAATAGAGATTCAGGCTTTTTTTACATTAAATTGATGTGCTATAGTTTTTAGATTCCTTCTTTTATCTGCGTAAAGTCTACCGCAAGAAATTTAACTCAAAGGTGTTGACCAGGTGGTACTAGTACTGATTTTTACTTTGAATTTTGGACCATGTGTCCAAACCATTGTGCTCCGCAGGGTCCTCTTAATTTATTTCTCTCACTGGGTTGTAACGATTTTGCCTTGGAAGTTTAAAGTTTGGTAAAGATGTGAATGCTCACAATAATTAACATAAACTGATGAAACACAAACAGTCGGAAACATTTCAAACTGCTCTCGTGTCATTCTCAAGTGTTTCTGCTTCAAACGCTCTGCCCATGGCTTTTCCAGAATGGTTAGATTTCGGAGAGAGACCAAATTTGCTTTTATAGCCCATGGGCCTCAGTCAAGAACTTTTGAAATTTCTGAACGAAGAGCTGGGTAGAGCAAGAGTCTTCCCAAAGCTCACGGAAATGTGAATACTCATGGACATGTTCCAGTGTGCTTTGAAATTCAGAAAAATGCTGAATTCCAAGCGGAAATACGGTATTAATACACATGCGCATTCATCAGTGAACACCAGTGGCGTTTCTAGGAATCGTGGGGTCCATCTGCGAATTAGTTGTGCGGGGCCCCGAAAATTACCAGTAAAATTTTGTGAATAGGAAATGATACCCACACGGTATCAAATCAGTACACAATTTTGCCATGTTTTTCTTTTCTTGCTTTTTTCCACTTCATGGTTCATTTGTCATCAAAAATCATTGCAGCTTTTATTTTTGGTGCCGTTTTTTGACGTGCCGCGTGGGGCCCCTTCCGCTGCGGGGCCCACCTGCACCGTGGGCCCTGCCGGCCCAGTCGCTACACCACTGGTGAACACTGCATTCTTCCCCAGCATGACATTCAAGAGGGGAAAATATCTGCATACCTGAATCTCTCCGATTTGCCTAAATTCAAAGGTAAATGGAACAGCTCTCAGATTTCATCACTCAAAACAAAATGCCAAAACATGCCTGCTTATGCGGAATGATAATCTCAGACAGATGCAGATTTTAGAGACCCAAATACGAGACAACTCTCATTATTTGGGTCTCGTCCTGCTTTTTCCTTCGCAGATTGATTGTCCTATCGATCCTGGAAATTTGCATATAATTCTACATTTATGTCCATTGCTGTTAACAACTAGATTTCATCAGTAGTTTCTTTTGTTTGTAAATGAATGATTGCAATGAATTGTTTCATGTTTTGTTGGCTAAAGTACCCAAACGAAAATTGTTTATTTTTCTATTTGTTTAATGTTTTTTCACCTGCTAATAATCCCTGCTACCAAAGTGTAAAATTTTGAAGATGGTCATATACCAAAACATGTCGACTTACAAAGTATCAAACATTTCGAAATTTTCGACGGGGATGACCCCAAAGGAGCTGTCTGATAATGACGACCTTTCGACAGCCCTGATTCTGGATCCTTACCTAGGATTTACCACACACAAAATGAATATCAGGTGAGTTTTTTTTTCTTTTGCATGATTAATGTCTGAATTTAGCCTATTCGTGTCCACTTCGATATACATTATTGAATTCGTCATTTGGAACACAATTTTGGGCTCCAGATTTCTAATGTGTGCACACCATGATTTCTGCCAGTGTGTTTGGCTGCTCTTTGTTCTAACCCACACTTGGTTTCTTGCCTTCATTCAACATGTTACGGCATAACTATTGTCATTTGGTGGGAGTACAGATGAAGAATTCCTATTTCATTTGTCTTCTGGAAGTACAGTTAAATGTTCTATAAAATATGGGTCCACTGATGTTGGTGGTTTAATTGGTGTGCCATCTTGTGGGGATCACTGGAATCCAATAAAAAAATGTTTCGTGCTCTTAGAATAAACTGAAAATCAGCAAGTTTAATTCCGGAGTATGCTTTTAGAAATAAACTTTTATTCTGCAGCAATGAGTTATTTTCTGACTCGACAGGAGGTGATCCATGACAGCAGAATAGCGGCGAGAACATTGTTTTTTTTTTCTGCAACAGGTTGAGATGGAAATTTGAGTGTTTCTGCCGCAATTTTATTCTGATTTCAAGTTTGGCTTGCAGTTGAAGTGTCAATCACATTTTGCACATGTGGGCTGTTTTTTCAACATGATTTCTTTCTCAGAAGGATACCTATTCTCTTTGGACAGCATGCTGCGTTGATTCAGGTGCTTGATTATGCTAGAGGAACTTGCCCAACCTTGCTTCCTCTGCGATGTTGCCACGAACGAGTCAAACAATCGGCAATGCCAAAAAGAATGCGTTAATACGAGTACACGCATGCCACATAGGCAGCCTCCAGTTTGCTAACATGCTTCCTCTGCGATGTTGCCACGAACGAGTATGACAATCGGCAATGCTAAAAAGAATGCATGAATACACGCACGCCATATAGGTAGCCTACACAGTTTGCTAACATGCTTCCTCTGCGATGTTGCCACGAACGAGTCAGACAATCGGCAATGCTAAAAAGAATGCATGAATACACGCACGCCATATAGGTAGCCTACACAGTTTGCTAACATGCTTCCTCTGCGATGTTGCCACGAACGAGTCAGACAATCGGCAATGCTAAAAAGAATGCATGAATACACTCACGCCATATAGGTAGCCTACACAGTTTGCTAACATGCTTCCTCTGCGATATTGCCACGAACGAGTATGACAATCGCAATCGGCAATGCTAAAAAGAATGCATGAATACAGCATGCCATATACAGGGTAGCCCAAAAGTCTTTGGCCATAGGAAAAACGTAAATTTGATGTTTTTATCAAATCTTGTGATCTAAAACTCGTTCTTGCTCTAACCACGGTTGACAAGACGTAATAGGAACAACATGCGCATATTCAGGGATGCCCAAAGTTTTTGGCCATATAAAAAAATTAAATTAATTGTTTTTATCGAATTTTGTGATTTGTGACTTTTTCTAACTCCCACCACGGATGATACCAGTTTATTCGGTGCTAAAATTTCCGAACAAAGCCTTGACATCCGATGTCAGAGCCAGAAAAAGTTTCAGATCACAAAATATGACAAAACGACAAATTTGCGGTTTTCCTATGGCCAGGGACTTTTGGGCTGCCCTGTTGGTAGCCTATACAGTTTGCTAACATGCTTCCTCTGCGATGTTGCCATGAACGAGTCAGACAATCGGCAATGCTAAAAAGAATGCATGAATACAGCATGCCATATAGGTAGCCTATACAGTGTGCTAACTGACGAGATTTTCTCTGCAGCTAGCACATCTCTGCTTTAAGCAAGCGATATGAGGTTGCCTGTTATGAATAACACACGATAATGTGATGGTAGAGTGCCGCATCAGAGAGATTTGAGTTAGGTATGGTAAGTGTGCTGCCAGGTTTTTTTCAGGAGGCAAATTTTATGGAACCTCCAAACGGACATCAAACTTATTGTTCTTTTTGGAAAATGTTCACCCAAGAAAGACAAACTTAAATATGTGCCAGCATTCTAAATTTGTGGGAAAGTGCCATATTTTTTTTTCATTTTTGACTTATTTCTCATCTCTATGAGGCTGAATGTCGCGAGTGACGAATTTTCACTGAAATTCCATGCTTTTGAAGCAAAAAATCAATAACAATTCCATTTTTTACGACGTGTATGTTTTCTTGCATGTCTCTTTATTTCAGGCACAGATCTCTGAAGGGCAGCAAAGAAGAACTGTTGGCGATTTTACATGAATTCATTGCGGAACAACATTATGATAAGACTGTAAAGCGATTAGTACATGGCGAATGGCTTGGCAACTACATGATAACCAAGAGCAAGCATCAGCAGGCTCGTTTCAAAAATCATGTTGGTATTTTTGCCACAGCATATTCTCATCTGTGTTTGGTTGATTGTAACAGGACAGCATTTTTTGGGGGAAGCATTCATAAAAAAATAATTGCATTTGAGTAAACATAACGAGTGAGGACATGACAATACCGACACATGTTGCATTTCATTTGTTCATTGTTGCATTCCAGGGCAGCAGTTTGATAGCCAAATAAAATTCCTACTTTGGTTTTGAAAGCCAGGTGTATCGAAATATTGAATTTTCCATTTCAGCAGGTGTTGCAAAGTGCACAAGATGTATAGAATGTAAACGTAAAGTAGGATGCAATGATGTACAAGTGGTAACTATGTTCGTGCCATTAAAAACGAAGCCAAAGTATTCCAGATTATGAAGGCTACCAAATGCCCAGTTTTTCCAAAGCAGATCAAAATGGCGATGATCTGATGTGGGTTTGATCTCGGATCAGATTGTCTGATCAAAATGAGTTGTTCTTTTTGCTATCAACAAATTGATCTCGGTTCAGAGGAAATCTGATCTTGGATCAGTTTCGGAAGAATTGTTGGAATGGGATGGTATATCGGTGTTTGCATCTCCATGAAAGCCTTTTTTTATGGGAAAACTAGCTTCACCCCTTTTTCTGGTACACTGCATACACTGTTTCAAATGCGGTGAACGCAATGACTTTGATAGATCTGCTTTTGACGAGCCGACCAGTAAAACAATACACAACAAAAAAAAAAATGACAAGCTTTTGATAAAGATGTGCCAGTTGTGAGCACCCACATCTCACCGATTTTGGGGGTGCCATTATTTTTCATCCGCTGAAAGCACATTTGTCCCAAACATCCCCGATACTTGAGGAGAAAAAATAAATTCTCCTCTCAAGATTCATGATAATGAGTTATTTTTGATATTGCACTTAAAACACAAGTTATAATTTGGTAGGTATATACCTGGATAAAGGCAAGAAATTTGTGCAAAAGATAGGTGTTCAGCGCTCATGAAAACCACACCACAATCAAATTTTGTTGAAAAAATCACACAAAATGACAAGTGTTCTGCTCTCTCTCAGAGCTCCATCATCACTCTTGATCTGCCAAAAGCGGAGAATCATTTTGATCCTGGATTAGGCCAGCTGATCCAGGGTCAGTACTTGATCAATCCACTTTGGAAAAACATTTGATCTGAGATCAGTCACTAATCAATGATGGAGATCGAATGCATGATCTCAGATCATTGTCAAAAGAACACAAATTCAGGTTCATCCGAGATCAATGGCTCTTGATCTCGTCCAGATTTTGGTGAAACACATTGGAAAAAATGGGCATAAGTGTTTCAGATGATGAAGGGTTCCGGATTAGAAGGGTTTGGACAATCAAAATTGAACCATGTTGGAACTTTGAATCATTGTCTGCTTCACTACATCCGGTTGAAGTTTGCCTTTGAAAAAGTTATTTTTCCCAGTGGGGTTCTCAGATGGATCGTTTATCTGAGGTTATTTGTATCTTTTGTTTGAATCAATGAATTGTTGTCTAAATTTGCTTTTGATTAATGTTGATACTCCTTTGCTTCCCATTTTAGATTTGCCGTTATTTGAGTATGTTCCATAAGACTGCTGGCTATCACCTTGAGCCATGCTATCGCTACTCTTTGGAAGGCCAAAAGGGAGCAAAAATTTGTGCTACAAAACACTGGTAGGTAAACCAGTTGTATTTGTTCCCTGCTCTGACTTGTTGGTGACCAATTGCATTTCATGCTTTGGCTAGGTAATAGAAAGCCAACTCCATTCATGCTCTGATTGTTGTGGCTTCCGGAACTTGGTACTGGATGGTTGATGACTGTTCCAATAAAGGTATATAAGACGACTGGAATTCATGAACTGAAGTGTGAAATGCATTCGCAAAATTTAAACTGTGAATTTGATTAAAACTAACCCAAAAATGTTTTGGTGTTGAGTCCAGTGCAGGGTAGTCTGCAGAGCTTCGATCCAAATTGGCTTGTGGGGTGTGGCTGTAGTCCAACTGATCCACACTACTGAAGATCAGTCAGTGGGAGGCCGTGTGAAACAAGCCTGGACAACACACTACTGAAGATCAGTCATTGGGAGGCCTTGTGAAACAAGCCTGGACATTTGACAGAAGCCCATCATGATGCTTTGCATCAATTGCTAAAATGTTCTCCCTGGTGGATTTTTGTGGCAGTGGGGGCATGCTCGTTGTTGAAACGAGACTAGCAACATTTCAACACCAAGTTTAGAACCATATTTATTTTAGTACAATGATTGTATTTCCATGGTCGTGTTGTCAGTGCCATTTTGTGTGTTTCACACC
>JASGXE010009604.1:0-15169 GCA_030068105.1 Sinentomon sp. SZTP_YWyxl
CGGAGATAATTCGCAGCTAGAATGACGTGCTTCTTCAGGCTTTGCCCGCACTAAAACGAATCTTGACATTTCTGAAAAACTTTGCGAATTTGTCAAAATTCTGAGATGTCACAATTTCCGCCATTTTTTCCCTCATTTGTCGCATCTGTCGTGCATGCCGAATTTTTTTCCGCCATTTGTTTCCGAATGATATTTTTTTATTCGGAAACAACTTTTTACCGGAATTTCATGCCGGAATAAGCATGCAAGCAGAATTCATTGAATGGAGTATTTCTCTACCTACCGCTGAAAATGTTGTCACCAGACATTCGCTCTGCCAGTAATGATCTCGTTGTGAAAGAAGCCTCGTTAGATTGCTAAGGTATAGCTACTGCAATCCAACAATCATCATCTTGTGTGAAAAGGAAAGCTGTACGAGAAGGCATTGGTGGAAGCAATAATTTACGGTTCACCACTTTGGATCATATAAAAATGCTGGTGCCCCTGAAAACAAACTGCTATGCAGCACACAGCACAATACAGAGACGCTCATTGCAGAATATCTGAAATATTTTGGCGCAATTCGGTGCAAAAAAAGATGAGATTTTTTATTTGAAAATGCAACCAATTATCCTCACGCCACGCCTTCACTAGCGACCTAGTCATCCGGGACCCATCGCAGCAATCTTCATCTGGGGTTTTCAGGTAAAAACAGCAATGATTGGCGTAAATTTCGGTTGTCTGTGCAATGAATCTTACGATGGTCCACCGCAAGACGCTAACAAACATCAGTCGTGTCGAGATTATCCACTCATGGAAATGGGAAACATGCTGTGAGAGAAGTTTAGGAAACGAAACGTGTTGGAAGAAAGTCAAAAAGTCGATTCGGTCAACGTGAATTTGAAGGGCTTTCTGGAAACACGAAACATGTCCGCTTCCATCGTTTTCAAGAAAAATGAAAAACAGCAAAAATATCCCGGACACGTGATCTGTTCAGAAAATTAGACATTTTTAGCTACTTGTGCATCAATTTCCAGCCGTCGAACACGTTCCGTTTTACGCACCAGTCCCAGAGCCAGGTAGGTGGGCCAAATGTCTACTCTAACTGAAAAGCGTTAAAATATGAAATAATAAAAAGAATGAGATGAAAATATAAATTTTTCTTGAAGATGGGGTAAGATGAACCGACCGTGATAGCAAAGGGGATAATTATTTCTTCGTCATGGATTCGATATTTGTGATGGATGATTGTATGAAGATGTATGATTGTATGATGAATTGATTGTAGGGTTTTGGGATGATAGATGATGGAATGATTGTAACATGGATTGGTTGTAGGGAGGGAGGGAGAAGATAAATAGGGTGGTCCAAGCAAGTCAGGACGGGCTGGGCGAATGGGGGAGGCGGAAACGAGAACATAGATTTGAGGGAATTGTGACAGAGGGTGAAAATGGGAAAGTTAGCCTGATGAAAGGACTATTGGGATGAAAAGGGTAATTCGTTTTAGAGGAATTTTGGGACAACAAAGACGGTGTAAAGGTCAGTGGCATCGGAAGGCATGGCATAGCAACCGAATCGAAATTATTACTGTTCCAGACCAATGAATATTCCACCTTCTGTATCCTGAACAATTCGAAACATTTCATACAAAATATTTTCTAAGACGTTTTTTACTATTCAAGGCGATTGCTGAAGACAAAGCGTCGTCCGACAAGGTGCTGCTCATTGGTCTATAAGTTTAATTTCCATGCGGCTGGGTGAGTTGCTTCCAATGATTGGAACTTCACACTGCTATTCACGGAAGCATCATAATTTCCGGTTGCGGTTGTGGAACTTTGAAAAAGATGTGGGGCCATTTTCATTTTTAAAAAGCACCATTACTGAGTGGAACGCCCATCCTGGTGAGATATTTGAGGATCCACCGAGCACACATCTAATTTCTGGTCTCATGTGGATAATAATTATCATCGTGGTAAATATATCCACATTGCAGATGCGACATTTATTATGCTGATTGATTTGCTTACCTCTTGGAATGCTTCGTTTGTTGTAAATAATTTCACATAAATGCATGTTTTTCCGAAGATTAAGAGGAGGCTACTCCTAAAGCAAACACGATTCTGTATCAAAATATAATGCTTGTGCTCTTGAATATCATATAGTTCATGCTGAATTTATTCATTCTGAATTGGACGTGCGTATGAGAATGTGGCAAAACAAAGCACTGCCCAACGATTCCTCTCTCGCAACAGTCGATGCAGGGCTTAGGTTCGATATCAGGTTTAGATAATCTCGCGATATCCCAATTCTCTTTATTTTTTATAAATTTCTTGGTAAAAAAAACGACCTGATTTTTCAAACAATAAATGCTTTGCTCCAAGATTCTTTTGACAATTTTGAACGTTGACAATGAACAATGCTTCTGCTGTTTCAGCGACGCCATCTGCAAAACCCTTTTGTCCGATTCATTTTCCATCATCTGAAATCACACGGAAGAAGTCAATCGGCCGTATTCCCCTTTGAAACTCACCCAGAGGTTCAAGTTTCATATCTCGCTAGAGTTTCTACAATACTTTCGCAACTTGGACTTCCTTCCTTGGCCAGTAGGCGTCGCTCCCATTGTTTAACCCTATTTCGAGACATTCTTATTGGTGAGGTTGACTTCCCTTTCCCGCCGTGCTACTCCCGGAAAGTCGTTCAAAGGCGGACTGACAATGGGTTCAGCTTCGTAATTCCCCTGGCTAGACGCAACATTTATAAAAATTCCTTTTTTCCTTTGGCTATATCATGCTGGAACAGCCTTCCGCGCAGCTCACCATTCTTAACGAGTGTCCGGAATGAATCTGATGCTATTCCTGCATAATTTTTCAGTGGTGTCCCTCCTGTCGCACCATCCCGCAATTTCTTCCTTTGTGATCTTTTCATGCCTGACAATTGTTTTCTCTTTATGATCATGCGCTTTTATTCCCTTGATTTGTGTTTTAGTTCTTTTGTTCCACTGACTCGTCTTTAAACTTGATTGTTTTATCTTCTGGTAATGACTTGGCTACAAAGCTGCATCTTTAGATCTAGGTATTCAAACAGCAACCTTTTCAAATTCATTTGTTGTTGTATAATTGTCATAATAATAATAAATCAACAGACAGATGCATCTTTCAATGCACCAATGTAAAAGGAGTAAGCATTGTGCATGGAAGTTAAATTTTCGCAACACAAATCTATCAACTGAATTGACTATTGAGTTGAACCTGAGGGTGAGTTGCAATGGGAAATACGGTCGAAAGAGACAAAAAATCCCAAGTGTTAATAAAATAATGACCTTTGACTGGGAAGGGCACCGACTGCGAACATGACACAACAATGAACAATGAAGACGAACAGACGTCGATTTCGAAGGCATCTGTGCACTTTTATTTCTATGCTGGCTCCATTTTTAGTTCCACAAAAAGATTATCATTGTTGCAATTTTGGCGCTAAAATGTTGCGGCTCACTTTTCATCATTTCTCCAGAATTCGCGAAGTTCAGCCACGGAGGTTGCTGAATAATCATGTCGTCCCAGGCTTTATCCCGGAAGAGGTAAGTTTGTGTTGTGTTTTTCAAAAATAGCATTCCGGTTGCTGTGGAAACACAGGTAAGTGTGGGAACAGCGAGAGCAACGTAGATGCGACTTTTACCCACGGAAAAATGTGTGAAGTGCCGCTGAGCAAATACGACAACAGGTGGAAAATCACATCGCATTTTCCTTTGTCCATGAACTTTCGCATCGGAATAAGATTGGATTTTTCGCTGAATTCCTAAAACTCTTTGGTGGTCTGAGCATGGGGACATCCAGACCCACGCTTGGCAAGGTGATGAAAAATTTGGAGTGTGTGCTGAGAGCTGCCCTTTCGCAAGGAATCGAAATTCTGAAATTGGTTGGAAATGTAGAAAAGGAGAAGACCAGCGAAAGGATGAAAGTGTCCATAAAAAAACTTAGGATGGAGAAGGAGGACCTCAGGAGGATTTCGTTCCTGAATACGGTAGGCAGAGATTTTCAAAGCGAGATGAACCATTTGTCATATTGGGTGGTGTCCAAATTGAATTTGAAGTTGGTTCCCTCACCAAGAGATGGCCAGTGCCATGGCCATTTCTGAAAAAAATACGGAGCGCTGGGACTCGAACTTTCGACACGCATAATGCAAAATCAGTCACGAAGTCTGTGGCCAGCGGTTCTAACACTGAGCTGCGACGGGTTTTCGGTTTTCTCTGCCTGAAAATCGCAATTTGAATAACGGACAAATTTTGTGTGCAATGACAAAGTAATCGCTTTCACGTCCGTCAAGTTGTTCGGCCCGCTCCAGCAACATAAAAAAGGCAATTTTTCCACGAATTGTCTTTGCTCTTTTTGGCCCGAATTCAGCCGGTGCCCTCTTTCCGCATGGCTTTTGTCATGTCAAGCCAACGTACTAAGAAACTGCTAACTCGAAAATGCACAGATAACATATGCCTGCGACTGAATTTGAGGATACATGACCCCAAACTGTGCGTAGAAGCGCTTTGTCATTTTTGCCAACTTTATACAGAGTGAAGCAGGTCATCTTCGCCGCTGTTCTCTTTCGACGTTTTGAACTTGGTGGTTTCTCCGCAAGATGACACCTTTGAGGCCGTTATACTAAAAAAGTGGAGGGGCCAAACCAAATGGTTCGTCTCGTTGTCTAATGTTTCTGGCGGTAGGACGGAGTACCTAATACCTGGTTGAGAGGGTCTCCTCGCCGAAAGAAGAGTAGAGAAACATGGGTATGGAGGGAGTGGAGAGGATAAAAAGATAGGTATGAACCAAACAAATGCAAAAAGTATTTAAGGTTCGTTGGGGTGTGGTTACCAATTTCAAGCAAACAGGAAACAAATGTTTGGGGAATTCCCTAATCTCTCAGTGGCCACGAGTTTACGTTTACAAGAGATGACATTCAGAAACAAAAGCGCATGAAAGTGTTACAATCTGGGGATAAGGGCACGTTTTTTTTTTTGTTTCTTCTTCTTTCTGCTTCACATTTCACTTTATCCCTAAGCCCAGAAGCATGAATTTCGCTTTTGGTTGGATTTTCCATTTCACAACTAGAACCATTGAGCTTTCTGCAGCTGGGGTTCCAATCCCAGCCCCCGTCGGCACCATGACTTCCAGCTTGCCAGGGATAGCGATTTATTAGACTTATTGGCAAGTTCTGCAGCCTGGGGGTAAGCGCGTGCCGACTTATTTTTTTATTTTTTTTTTTTTTTGTTTTTTCTTCTTTCTGCTTCACATTTCACTTTACCCGGAAGACCCTGAAGCGGGAGTTTTGTTAAACCCGCTTCTTTTGCTGAATTTTCAATTTTACAACTTAAACCTTTCAACGCTTTCAGCAGCTGGGGTCCCAATCCAGCCCCCGTCGGCACCATGACTTCCAGCTTGCCAGGGATAGCGATTTATAAAACAGATTGGCAAGTTCTGCAGCCTGGGGGTAAGCGCGTGCCGACTTTTTTTGTTTTTTTTTGTTTCATCACTCTTTAATTTTGTCTGTGACCAAATACTTTTCAATTTTGGTTAACATTTAATTTTCATTTGTCATACTTTTCAATTTTGATTACATTGAATTTATTTTACTAATTTCGGTTTAAAAACATTTATTTTTTTCTGTCAGTTTTAGACTTTGAATTTTTTTGTGTTTTCACTTATTTATTTTAAAGGTTTTCGCTTTTGTAATTCTTTTGGTTTCCATTTTCTTTTTGTTTTTTAGGGTATTCACTTTTTTAATTTTTGGGGTTTTACTTGTTTTAGGTTTTTTAGGGTTTTCACGCATAAAACTTTTTTTACTTCTGTTTTCTATTTTATGGAAATTGCAGGTATGTTTTTGCGAGTTATACCTAACAACTTGAAACAAGTTTTTTAAACTTATGCTAGGGCCTTCAACATAAAAGCCATTCATGATTAGGGCTTAGGCTTAATTAAATCACAACACAACTCAATCAACTCAAAGACAAAAAGTTCTCCATCCACTACACGACAACTACTTCATCCAAGCAATCCAATTCTGCGCCACTTCTGGCCAGGAATCTCACAATCCACGAAGAAATCACATCACGGTAAACAATCACCATCCCAACAGCAACCATCAGCAAAACGAAGAGAACAACGATCAAACAGAACAGCCTCGAACCATCCAAAGAAGTGTCCACTTCTGCCAAATCCACTTCCTGCTTCTGACCACTCTTCCTGAAGATAGCCAGGTGGGAGTCGGAATGAGGCGGATACGGAGCACATCTCGGACGCCCTGGCATCACAGTTGTCGACTCAGACATCACAGAAGCAACACCAGAAAAAAGAACAACAAACAAAAAGAAAATGCATCGGCTGGAAGTCGATGACATTTTCAGAAAATCGAAAGAAAACACGACGAAAAAGAAGAAAAATCACAAAGAAAACCAAAAGAATCGGACAAAAACCAAACGAAAATAAAGAAAATCAAATAAAATCACAACCTTCAGCACGAATTCGGTCTCTCAGAAGCTCAAACAACGTCTCAGGCCACTCTTTCAGCTTGGAAAATTCACGACCGACAACAATCGGCAACAAGTATAAAGCTTCTCGTTCGGAGCGCGCTCTTCCTTCTTCAGCAATTTTCACTCAAATGAGGATCAAAATGGGCGCGAAAGCGCAGTCACAGTATAGGGATAAGAAGTAGCATCTTAAGTAGTAGAAGTAGCGCCACAGCATAGTTTCATTTCTATGCTGTGGCGCAGTCCCGATAAAACTCGGCTTCTGATTGGTCGAGATTGGCCGCATGGCAACAGAGGATTCTCCCGCTGCTGGTATCCGACCAGCAGCTGGAATTTCCATGGGATTCGCATAGAAATTAAAATTCCGACCGATCAGCCGCCAATCTTGAGAACTGCGACTCATGTCGAACCAGACAACAGTGAAACGCAAATTTATGAGGCTGCTTCGAATTTTAATTTCTATGCCAACCAATCGGTTTGACGACTATTATTGTCTCTTTGTTGAAAAGCTACGTTTCTGGATTTTTGAGCGCAAAGATTTGGAGTTTGGATTTTTTTTCATTTTTTTCAGCGGCGTGGAGAGATAAATTAAGAGGGGAAAAGAAAGGGAGAGAGTTTGTGCACGGGCGTATTTGCGTTTCAGAATGAGATGTTTCAACAAGCTTTGTCAGTGCAAAACTTTGACATTCCCGGGAAACCCTAAATTTGATAAAATTCTTCGATGTGACATTGGAGCTTTATCCCACATTCATCGCACATGTCATGCAAAAGAACTCGTCCCGCACGTTTTCATTGGCAGTTACTTTTTTTGCTATTTTTGCGCCTTTCATGCGCTGAAGTTTCTGATTCTGACTCCAATCATTTTCAGATGGCAGTTAGTTTGATAAGAATTGTGTGCGTGAAGGTTCTTCTACGAGTTCCCATTGAAGGTCCATATTATGTGCTATTTTTGCCAATTTTTATGTTCCGTGTTTGCGAGTTTATCACCATATCACCATCTAGATACCATTTTCATACAGCAGTCATTTTTTGTTGAAAAACGTGTGAAGTTGCCACCCACGGTTGAATGTTTCGAACCATATAGTTTCCACCAATTTTGCATCTTATTGTCCAAAACGTATGGGGCCCAAAGCTGATTCGCGTTCGACCACACCAATGGTCGTATTTACCGCTTTACCAGAGAAAATAGATAAGGCCGCGCCAAATGAAAACATTTGCAAAAGCACAAGCAACACTGCAGAAACGAACGCCAGCAGATCTCCCATTGCCAAGAAATGAAATAAGGACAGTCAGAAAACAGAAAAGCAACACGCTACGCCACATGACTCGAAGAATCATAAATCTAACCTTTATTCTTCGTCCGTGTGGCGTAAAATGGAAGAATATAAGTGATGAACATCGGTCTCACGTCATAATCCTCGATGCAAAACCAGTTCTTTGCCCGCACAAAAATAATTGGCCCAATTTGAAGTCGAAATTCGACCGTGGAAGAATCATTTTTGCACATTTCGTTCTAATTAAATCGACTGCCGTATGAAAACGGTCAAAACCAAAAAGGCACAAATGGGCACAAAATTTGGGCAAAAGTCAATGCCCAAGTTAAACCGTTGGAAACCAAGTGACACATTTTTTCTCAATTTTTAAATTTTATGACAAGAGAAACTACTGGATAAAAATTTTGTACTCGAGAAGAAAAAGGAACAAAAATAGAAAAAAGTTGTAGGGTTCGTTTAAAATATAAATTCCACCGTGGATTTTCGAGCCAACTTCACACAGAATAATCAACTAATCGCCTGCAGAAAGCGGTTGGGACGCAAAATTTTGAACTCGGGCACAAAAGGCACAAAAACAGCGGAAAAGCATGGACCGATAATCCCGACGAAATTCATCAAGGGGGGCCAACCTCACAGTCTGACCGTCCAGTAAATTTTCCTGCCACATGAAAACCGTTTGGGCACAAAATTTGAAAGTTGAACAGAGAATGACGCAAAAACAACGTAAAATTGTGGCAGCTTCGCAAAACTGTGTGTTTCTTTTTCTCAATTACTTAATGATTATCCATTTTACTTCATTCGCTGTTGTTGTTTTCTGACAATGTGCTTTGTTTTTTCCATCTACCAGTTACTTTTGCAAATGCGGAATTGTTAAATAAACACATTTCGTAAATGTGTAAAAGACACGCTATAGCCTCCACAGCTATAGCCTCCACGGCTAGCCCTCCACATTCAGTCTACCGTAACTTAAAAACGGCTAGGGCACAGAAATTTGAAGCTCGTGCACACAATATAGTTAGGAGCCCAGTTTCAAACTGATATTCCATCGTGGGTGTCCAATTTCATACACCTTCATTTTCACCCTTATCGGCATGACATGTCCTTGGTTAATTAACATTACTCGATAACAAAATTATTAGTTATTCGGCAAGCGACAGCTCACAAAGCCTTCACTCTCTTCAGATGAAGCCTAAATACAGTGTCATCCAAAAATCTTCGAACAAGGAAAAAAATTCTCAAGGGCATGTTTACTTTGGGGCATCCAACAGGGATTGGTGCAGTTTCACGCGTAACACGAACGGCACGTGTTTCACCGCGCTTATCGTGCCAATGGGCACCTGCAGATTGCACCCGACCCTCGCAACCTACAACGTCTCACGACATACCGCCAATGTCCCCTCCCGGTCGGCCGCCTCCTGTTTGGCCGACTGTTACTCGAATTTCCGTTATCGATCAGGAGGCGACCTATTATGAGGCGACGAAGGCGGCAGCGAAGTGTTACCCATATTGTTGCTTGTTATTCTTTGACGTTTTTGCATTTCTTCCAAGATCGGCGGATGAGAAGTAGTTCGCTTTACCCATCGGAGTCCGTGGTCAACCCAAACCTCGAATTCTTTCCAATTGTTTCGGAAAACGATTCCTTGTCATACGATTAGGCAAAATTCAACAGTGCTTCGCTTCTCTTCAGCCGAAGTCCGCATGCGCTGCGCTGGTGGTGTCACTGAAAATTTGACCATGGAGATTATCCGTTCGGTGCACCCTGCCTGGTTTTTATCGCGTGAGTCCGCGCCAACATTTCATGTCTGGAAGTTTTTTTTATTGTTAACCTTCTTTCATTCAAAGGCATCTCTTTATGAGGGTCAGTTATTTTTTTATCATAAATGTTTCATTACGCTCGAAGAATTGTTGGTGCAATGTGAGCAGCTATCAAAACTGATTCAGAATGATATAATTGATTTCTGAAATAATTGCAACATGGAAATTAAAAATCATCAACTCGATGCTGCCGCTAAAAAGTTCCGATTTAATGAACCACACAAAAACATGTGACATGTAAGTTTTTAAGGTTAGGAGTCGCTCCTTGCCACGAGCAGACACGGAAATGGAAAAAGCAGAAGGACGGTGTTCAAAGTTGCGCGCAGAAAGTGAAAACGAAACACTTTTCACTGATCGAAACAACAACTGAACCACATTCTGGCAACGCCCCTGAAAACAAACTGCTATGCAACACCATTACCGCAAATAATAGAAATTGCATAGCGCTCGAAATAATTAGGCGCAAAAATGCTTCTGAAGGATGATTGGCTTGCGGAGAAATGGAAGATAATGAAAACGGGAAACACAGATCGCTATCCCATAATCACCTCAGCAATACATTCCAGAGCGTGTAAATTCTTCGCAACGTTTTGGTCGAGCAGAAGATAGAGCTGCCCGGCCTTTTTTAGGTTTGACGTTGCAAGGTGGTGGCAGGTGCCACTTGATTTTCGACTCCATTTGGCTTCGAAGCCATTTGACTTCAAAGAACAAAAAGCTCCCGTGGAACTATAAAGTTTTCGACTCGATTTGGTTTCGAAGCCATTTGACTTGTTTCTTTGACTGTTTTTTGTCTGGTTTCTTCTTTTCTTTGGTGGTTTCCTTTGATTTTTTTTCATTTTCTTTGCGATTTCCTTTGATTTTCTGAAAATGTCCTCGACGTCCTGCCGATGCGTTTTCTAGTTTTTGTTTGTTGTTCTTTTTGCTGGTGTTGTTTTTGTGATGTCTGAGATGACAACTGTGATGCCAGGGCGTTCGAAATGTGCTCCTCAACCACCTCACTCTGATTCCCACCAGGGATGGGCAAGGTAGGGTACCTTAGAGGGGGATTAAACAGGTCTGAGACGGGGGGTGTGGCATGCAAAGTGCAGGGGGTCTGGGGACGGCAGTCCCCCACTATGGGGGGTCTGGGGAGCTGTGCCCCAGCGGGGGTCCAGGGGGCAGCGCCCCCCGCAGGGGGTTTGGGGGACAGCGTCCCCCAAAAAGCTGAAGCTTTTTGGTAAATTAGGGGTATTCAGGTGCCATTTTCCGACATTTCAAGTCCTATTTTCTAATCCTGGAGGTTCGGCAGTCGCAATAGATGGAGCAAGGAAAAACCTGTTGGAGATGACTTTCTGGATTGAGTTTTTGTGTCATTTTACCATCATCAGCAAATCAAAACAAAGTACAAAAGAAACAGGATGTTGCCATTTGCTATCCGTCTGTGATCTACCCGTCCGTGATGATTGCAAGGCCTACCCCTTAATGCCAGATGAGCCACTTTCTCACATTATCATTGCATTATAAATGGTGAGCCACCTCCACCAAAACAAAAAGAAAGACAAGAGAAAGATGGAGACAAGAGAAATACTGGACTTTGCATCAGAACATGCAGGGCACACACAGGACTTCGGCCAAGGGTACCATCGGAAGAAGGCTAGGGGGTAACCTCGGCGAAGGCAATGGGAGTAACCCCCCTACCCCCTATGCCCAACCCTGATTCCCACCTGGCTATCTTCAGGAAGAGTGGTCAGAAGCAGGAAGTGGATTTGGCAGAAGTGGACAGCTCTTTGGATGGTGCCCGGCTGTTCTGTTTGATCGTTGTTCTCTTCGTTTTGCTGATGGTTGCTGTTGGGATGGTGATTGTTTATCGTTTTTGAATCAGAGCCCTTGATGGCCTGAAATCGTGGCCAAAAGGATGTTGAATATGAACTCCAGTTGCGGCATGTATGCAGATTATGGGAATATGAGGGCCAACAAGAATTCCCCCACTATTTATTTGCGGTTTACCAAAAACTTGTGCACACAACGAACGAGGGAGTTTTCGAATTTTAGTTCCATTATTTTCATCCTCTTCACGCCTCCGTCCTACCCAAAATTCAAATCGTTCCCGGCCCCTCGTTTTGTCATTCTTGCATCCCTTCGTCAATTTGTTCTCTTTTTTCTATCTTTTTAGAATTTTTTTGAGCGGAAAAACTACAAAATATGTTCCCAGCTTCAGGTTTTTGGTTGGTGGAGGGTTGACACCCCCAAATTATTATTCAGTTATACATCAATTAACATCCACAAAACTGCAACTCATTGCCATTCATCCAACACAACCAGAACAAATTCTGTTCAACAACCAGAACAAGTTATTCCCTTCCATAAATCTTCATTTGCTCAGCGACAGATCACAGTCTTTTTCGTGGGCGAAGTTGACAAAATCATCACAAACTCACCTTTTGTGGTGCAAAGGCGCTGGTAAAATGCAAGAAATTAATCAGCTATTAACGCGACTAAACTGTGCAAAGACTGATGGAACGATGAAAAGCAGACCGCCGAAATTGCACACAATGATAAACTTCTTGTGGGCCTGAAATGGATCTTGCATAGAAATAAAAGTGCAATATTGCCTTCTAAATTGGAAACTCTTCGTCTTCAATGTTCCATGCGTGGGTAATGCTGCCAGCAGCCGTTCTCGTTCTGGCAAAGGTCGTTTTTGATTTTCAAGGGCAGTTTTGTTGTTTTGATTCTTGCGTGAAATCTTCAATTGCGCCAAACAACTGAATCCAAAGTTTTTTTTGGTGGCGCATCTCCAAAACAGCAGAAACATTCTGGAAAACATTTATTTTGTGGAAAACGTTTCAATATGAAAACGTTTCCTGTGATTTTGATGGTAAACAAAACACTCATTCTGGAAAATGTTATTTAGTTCTCCAGAGAATGTTTGGCAAAAGATTCTCAAAAGATTCTCATTTAAATATCGCGTCATGCGTTTGACTGAAAATCCCATCAAGATTGTTGGATAAATGTTGCTGGGCAGCGATTTGTTTTCGAAATTGCTTTTTGCACATGAATTCCCGATGATAAAAGTCGTGAATTGCCAACGAAAATTCCCACTGAATTCTTTTTTACTCTGAGCGCTGCCATTTTTGGCAATGGGCGCCGGCTATATAAGTAGAGAAAAGTCATTCCTGGTGTGCAGCAGAAATTTTCACACGGTGGCTTTACCATGGCATCTATTCCCTTTAGAGTATAGCAACTTAAATTATTTCTTTTACTCCATTCTTTTCCACAATCACACGTTCACCTACCATGCTATTCTTTTTACGAACTAAAATTTCACCTGGGAAATGGTTCAGAACGCAATGCTTCCTACACCCAGATGGGGCTATCAAAAGTCGCTGAATTCGGAATCACACCCTCAGTTACAGTGCCAGGCCATCACCAACATTCGTTTACTGAGATTTCCTCTTTAAGATAACTCTTTCGTAACTAATTTTTACACCACTAAAATGCACACAGTTTCATGGATCAAGGTGAAAGACATTGATTCGGGGATCAAAGTTTGCGCAGGCGACAAAACCTGGATTGGGTTGCGATTACTAACTGACATTTTTGGACTTGACAGTGTTGGGCCTTCTTTTGTCTTGTTCCATCAGATATCGCATGTTCTCCTGTTTTTTGATTGGGACAAGAAATACCTCATCGAGGGTCAAACACTAATGCAAGGGTTTGTGGGGAAAAAAGAACGCCGGGTATGAAGCTGGTGCAGGGATGGACAGATGAGGCCCTGGTTTTGGGGGGAGGCGATTTTTTGCCCACTCTAATTTTCAAATTTTCCAACTTTTCAAATGATGCTGATGTTTGAAGATGGAGGATAAAATTGCCAATTTCAGAAAGACAGACAAAGTAAATTCAAAGATGATTTTAAAACAAAATGTTTTATTTCAAAATTATTTCGAAATTTTTTAATGTTTTCCAGAAAGTTTCTGATGTTTTTACTCGTAGAGGCGCCATCGTGAAAAACCTTCGTGGATCCTTCGTTTAGCTTATTTTCCATCATCAAAGATCACAGGATGAAGTCACGCAACAAATAAGCCCTGGGTTTTTAGCAAATTCTTTTGACTGAGCGAAAGCGCCAATTGTGACCATTAATCACTTATGAACAATATTGAAGATGTAGGTGTTTATGTATAATGCAGGTGTTTTTCGGAGGAAGAGAGAAGACGGCTGAGTGTGTAGCTGGTGCAGGGGCGGGCCGATAAGGTCCTGATTTGGAGAGGGGGAGGCGATTTGTGTCCACCCAAATCTTCCAATTTGCCAACTTTTCCAACATGATGCTGGTGTTTGTCGGTGGATGAAAAAACTGCAAATTTCCAAAAGATAGGACAAGGTAAATTCGAAGATGACTTGACTTAAGATGATTTTAAAATAATAGATGTTTTTAATTATTTCAACATTTTTTAATGTTTTCCAGAAAGTTTCTGATTTTTTTACTCGTAGAGTCGCCATCGTGAAGAACCTTTGTGGGTCCAGTCGTTTAGCTTATTTTCCATCATCAAAGATCACACGGATGAAGTCAACGCAACAAATACGTATATGCCCTGCGTTTTATCGAATACTTTTACCTTTGACTGAGCGAGAGCAACAACTGTGAGCATTACGCACTCATGGACAACATTGAAGACGAACAAACCTCCATTTCGAAGGCAACACTGCACTTTTATTTCTATGGCAGCTCGATTTTTGTCCACAAATGATGCTTATCATTGTTGCAATTTGGCGCCATAATGTTGCGGTCCAAGCACAGTATAGGGATGAGAGCACAGTATTTCATTTCTATGCTGTGGTCCAAGGTTAATAGAATAATCTGTCGCAGCGCCGCCATCGCGTTGAGACTGGCCCCCCGTGGTTGCGGTCCACGTTTCATCATTCCATCAGAATCGCGCAGTTTAGCCGCGGTGATCGCTGAATAGGCAAAATATTCCAGGAGTTGTTCCAGAAAAGGTAAGTTTGTGTTGATTTTCTGACAATTCTGGTCACTGCGGAAAAACCAGGTAAGTGCGGGAATACCAAAAGCACACATGAACCACTTTTGCCCGCGAAAAATATGTGAGCGGCCGTTGGGTAAATTTGAAACAGGTTTAAACTTGCATTTTACTCTGATCAAGAATTTCATAATTATTTGATAAACACTGCCACAAAGGATCTGGGACTTAATTAAGTTGGATCACTTAAAATCCGTGAACTTAAAAGTTTAGTTCACCTTATTTTTGAACTTAACTTTTTATTGGTGATTTAGCGCACGGGAAAGTTAAGTGCGGCAATTTGATAGCAGTCAGTGAACTTAACCTCCTCTAAGTTGGGTTTTAGATCACGGTGATCACTAAGTGAGCCAATTTAATAAAGTCCCTGGCCAATTTCTATCATCTTCTTAGCAGAAATACGAGGTAAATGATTCAATCAGGTCATGCATGATCTCTAAAAGTGGTCATGTAAAAAAGCGAAACAAAAAAATGCATTTTCACAACGATCGTCATAATAATAAATAAACAGAACGAGGTGCTATGGAAAAACGCAATAAGGAAAAAAGCTGCAACAAAAGAGTAATCTAACTAATTCAAGT
>JASGXE010009605.1:0-17553 GCA_030068105.1 Sinentomon sp. SZTP_YWyxl
ACCAACAAAGAAAATATAGATACGCTGCAAATATATGCAGATCGACGAAGGGGGAAACAGAAAAATATTGAAAAAAAAATGCAAAGAGTTGCATTATTGTTGTCCCTGGCATATCTTTTTCCAGTGTGAAGTGATTTTGCATCAACTGATAGTGTTTCACGGCAACAACATAAAAGATGTGTGGATTTCATGCAAGGGTGGTGAATTGTAAATGCAATGCAAGTGGTGCTAATCCTGCTGTCAGCAGGACGATAATTTGTTTACAAGGGTTGGTTCGCTTTTGTTTGCATCAATCGTCGAATATTGGTAGCACACCGAACAATAACCAGTGGAATGTATCTGATGCCCCTCTGTCCACCATGTATTGTGTGTGGAAGCATAGCCAAATGTTGTACAGCACCAAATGCACCTTGACCTTTAGGCGAGACAATAGTTCAGCCTATTCTCGTACAGTTTGGGTGGTTGGATAGCTTGGCCTCTTGTAGGACTTTATTCACGCATAGCAAGGGCGTTTTTTTGAAGCACCCGGAGAAAAATACCTTGTTCTGCAGCCTCTTGTCCTGCTGTCGTGAATGAGCTTCTTGCCAGCATGCACAATGCGAGCGAATGGCGTTCGTGAAATGCATCTTCACGGTTTCCCATATTGTACACGCAGGGCTCAATTTTTCAGTTACCTACCTGCACGATGTAACTTAAGTGTTATTGCTTGGAGTCCTGTGGTGGTATTCAATTTCTGCATTCTCTTCTTTTTTACTCTTCCTTTCCCTGTCCCAGGTTTTAGTTTTGGAGCAGACCAAGCTTTACCTACCAAGCTACGTGGTAGTGAATTTGGGTGCAGAACAGAAGTCTCTCCAGATTTGGAATCTCTGCTTGGAGAGTCTGAAGGGCAAATGTAGACAGGTTCATGATTGGCTGTTTGTTGCCAACATGATAAAGAGTGTCAGGTTAGATTTTTCTTCCATTTTCTCCGATTGACTTTTTCATTTTATTTTTTTTATTGTAATGATTCTGTCATCATTCATGTGTTTGCCCCATTTGGGGACGCCCAGCTTAATAGCTTCTGGTTGTGTTTCCGAAGCAACATCGTTCCTAGCCAACTTAGTTGCCAAGAAATAGGCCGCTAACTGTTCTTAAATGTTGACGATGGCGACCTATGGGACCTGCATCAGCGCCCAGTGATCTGTTTGATCTTGCACTTGATAAAGCCCCACATTTGCGGTGGCGAAACATCGCCGTTTTTAACATTTACGAACTGTTAGGGGCCTATTTGTTATAATTTTCTCAACTCTATTTCCTGTTTGTGGTGCCTGTGCATTGATTATCATAGTGAACTCTTGTTTTTCTTTGTTTGTTTGTATTTGACTGTTTTAGTTCTTTGAAAGTTGATTAGGTATGATCGTGCCATACGATTTATTTTATATTTCCATTTTAGTAACTACAAGAGAGATGAACGGTGTCTGTTTCTTTATGTCCACCAAAATTCCGATGATTTCCAAATGTTCTTCCCTTCGTCAGAACTCAGGCAGAAGTTCTATGACCTTGTTCTTCAGCTGACTGCTGACCAAGAGGGTATGGTCACTGACCTGGAAACGGATGATTCTTCTGAACAAATACGGGTGAGAACCTTTTAGATTGAATACATGAAGTATTCTTCAGAAGTGCAATTTTCATATCCAATCGGACTTGACCTGAAGGGGCTATTACGAAATTCGAGATTTTCTTTTAAAAATAATTCCCTTTTATTTGTCTGTTTGTACAGGCCATTTCATCTGTGTAACGTTCAAATACGAAATCAGACATATGAAGTTCAAAAAAAAAAACTAAAATTTGATCAATACTGAGATTTTTCTCTCAAAAGGAACATCACAAGATGCCTCAAAAGGTGCTTGACCCTGTTGATTTTCCAAATTATCTTTTGTTTATTGCTTCCAAGCATTGTTTTGGAGCTATTTTTTCGATCAGCGGCTGGCTACAAGTTTTGATATTTGAAGAGGAGGTGAGGGAGAACCATAATGAAACGAATGAAATAAATGCAGGGCGAATTGAACCACCACGAAATTTCCCACTTTTCAACCAAAGGTCCACTCAGTACAAAGTCCAAAGTACCGCTGCAAAATGTGTGCATATTTTCTTAAAAATAGTTTTTGTGATTTAAAACACATTTAAGCAATGTGAACATTAAAATGCTACAAGCATGCATATCGGTTTATTTTTTGTGAAATCTTGATGATGCTTGGATTTGAAATTTGAATTCTCTTGCTTTCATTGGACACTGCTTGATCAGATTTCTGTTCAGAGTTTTCCTTGTGAAAAATCAAATTTCGGAGAGGCCTGTCATGATTAAGAAATGTACATGTAAACTTTGCAAACGAAAGCTCAAGATTGTTTCTCTTGTGGTTGTTTCACAAGATATTTTTACTTGTGTTTGCAAAGGTGGTTCAAACATTCAAAATCAGAAATTAGGATGTACCAAAGATAGATTATTATAATGAAGAAAAAGAAAAAAAAAGAACTAAACAATCTTGTCTAAGTCACTTTCATCATTGACAGTGACAACTGACAACTCTTTCACCATCAGCTTGCATTGATTTGTTCTAACTTTTTTTTACTTTCACTGGCAAATCTTCCTGTTTAAATATAATTAACGGTAAGTCTCCTTTGATTTCATCTTTTGAAAAGCTTCTATTCAAATTCAGTTGCACATTTCTTACACATTTGGCATGCATTTTTTCTCTCTCTTCTTTGAATTGCCTGGTCCAGTATGAATATGAACTTGATAATCAAAACAAGCGAATTGTTCTTGGAAAAGGAACATATGGCGTAGTTTATGCTGCAAGGGATCTGACGACTCAAGTTAGGATAGCAGTCAAGGAAATTCCGGAGAGAAATTTAGGGTAAGTTGCTGGCATCTACTCTGAGGAACATAACTACTCTTGCAGTTCTGGTGAAACCAACAATCAACTTGTGATCATATCTCAGGGCTCTTACCCATCATCTGATCAGAGCATTTGTGTGTTACGGCTGTGCCCCGTCTTTCTGCTCTTGCCGTATGTAGTTGAAGTCCGGATTAATTTGCGCTGCGGAGCTAAGTTGACAACCTGCGTCGCATTTTTCAACAGCTGTGGGGCAGGCAGGGAGTCATAACTGCTCCTCGGAGCAAATTACACCTTGGCTTGAACTCCACATTGTTTAAGCTTTTAACTGGTTCTGTGGCCGAAACTTTGGTGACTCAAACTGAACGTTTTTTTGCATTTCACTTGTGCTTGAGTTTTTGGCGATTCTCATACTCTTCACAGAACCTGGTTGAGACTTCAATGAAAGTTACCACGCTTAACAGATGGTGATTATTCTTGCAATGGCAATAAATAGTTGCTGTGATCCTTTAATTGCTAAGAGGTATTTCAGGCGATTTGACGATTTTCTCTCTTCGTTAACAGAATCCGGTTTTCATGTTGCAAAACCATTGTGATCCCGTCATCAGAACTTCGATTAATTCTTAGAATCCGGTTTTCATGTTGCAAAACCATTGTGATCCCGTCATCAGAACTTCGATTAATTCTTAGAATCCGGTTTTCATGTTGCAAAACCATTGTGATCCCGTCATCAGAACTTCGATCAATTCTTAAACGGGATCGCAGTGGTCTCGCAACATAAGCCAGATTCTGTTGCATAGAGAGAGAATCGCCTGAAATTGCTCTCAGCAATTTCAAGATCTCAACGACTATTGATTGCCACGAACCATTGCAAGGGAATAATTGCCATCTATTAAGCATGGGAAATTTGAAACAGTCTAAACTTTTTTTTATTAAAATAGTCAAACGATCTCAAGTTAAACAACCCTATCAAGTTGCCACCTTTTCTTCTGTAGTTGATAAAATTATTTCAGGTTTTCGTAAAATACATTTTTGTTGTTGTGTACGTGCTTGTGCTTTCTCCCGTTTGCTTGCGTATTGTTTCAAGCAGATACAATTCTCTTGACACATTTGTTTTTTGCTTTTTTTTCACTTCTTATGTGTCCAGTGAGGTTCAGCCATTGCATGAGGAAATCAAGCTTCATTCTCGACTGAGGCATAGAAACATTGTTCAATACCTTGGTTCAGTTTCAGAGGGTGGATTCTTTAAAATATTCATGGAGCAGGTTCCTGGAGGTTTGACTTTGCATTTGATATCTGTCATTTTTCTTTTGTGAATAATGTTGTGATGCAGTCCATGTGGCCACACCCAGCTAGATTTGGACTCCTCACACCAAACCTACCGGCTACCTTCGACAGAAAGTGGCGAAATCACACCATGTTTCCCCCCGCGGGATGTGTCCAAAAGGTCAATCACTGTGGAACAACACACAAAAATAAGATCGAACCTGGCAACAGAATTTTCTACAGATCCAAACCTGAATACACCAACCAGAATCAGATTGCCCTCTGCCCCACACCAAAACCTGCCACTAACACAAAATCAGTGAGTTACCAGGATGCAACCAATTCAACCCTGGGGGTGGGTCCTGGTTCAAGGGGGCACCTTTTTGGCCTGTGCCCTCTGGAGGAGGGGTGGTTGGAGAAGGAATTTTTGGCCGGAGGAAGGAATTGCTGTATGAGTCCGAATTGTCTAGATGCGGCCATGTCATTGTTAGGACATGTGGAAGGTTCTATGGCTGGTTACATGTTTTTCGAGATTGACCAGATAAATGTTTTTCGAGTTTGGCCAGTCACATGATTTTTGAGTTTGGCTAGTTAGATGTTTTTCGAGAATGGCCAATGACATATTTCACAATCATAAAACTTGGAAAGCGATCGTAAAAATACCCACCTCAGGTGCAGGGTGTCCCAAACGTGCAGTCCATTTGAGTCGCTTCGTGTTTGGGGACCCTGCCCAATGGTCATGTTTTGCTTGATCTTATTTCGTTTAAATGCCTTTTTTATCAAATTTGAATGGAACTTTATGTACTCGTTTTTGAGTTCCGAGTCTGTTTTTGCCTTCCGAACTGCATATTTAAATTATTTTTGCATACAGAAAGGAAACAAAATGGCACACTTTTGCAATAAGAAAAAATGCCAAATTATTGTTGGAGCCGGAATTGGCAAACTATTGGTGTTTTTAGAGAATGTTAACAAACACAAAATGTGGATTTTTTCCTTCGCGAGAGTGCAAAACTTAAGTTTTTCTCCAACACCAAAAAAAAATCTGTTCCCAACAATCAATTTCTATGCCTTGATGCAAACCAGATTTCCTTTGGTGTGTGTGGATTGATTTTCGAGTTACTTGCTTCTGGGCATCAGAAACAGAAGAGTGTGGTTAGATTTCCAGGATGTGGATGGGTGATGACAACAAAAGAATGTTTTTCGGGTTTTTTGTGAGAAAAATTATTCCATTTATCCACAGGTATCTGATGGATTGGTAAGTGCAGGGATCAAAGTTGTCCTATATTTTTCCTCCTAATACCTATGTTTTGGAAGAAATTCTGGTTTCATGAAGAGTATCCTGCACGAGGGACTCTGTTTTTATTATTTCTATCAGAAATGTATGCACAGACATTTCTGTATTCATTCTTGTGAGTGCTGATTTTTGCCATCCTTCCCAAATGTATTGTTAGCACTGGTATTTTTTGCATACGTTTTCTTTGGCTGACTCTTCCTCAGCAGGGAACAATTCGCTCACCTAATTGTGCCTTAGTCACCAGATACGATGTCATATGCAGGGGCAGGCTATGGGATAGAACTCCTTTTGATACCATGGTGTAAATTTTTGTAATTTTTATGTCCAAGCAAATCCAATCCTGGATAATGAAAACAGATTGAATCACAATCAATTGTGCCAATCAATCACTTTGGGTCAAGTGACCAAGAGGTTGCGTGAAAAGCCGAAACTTTGAATTCTGAGGTGTCTCAAGATAAGTGTCATTTATTTTTGCTTGCATTCTGTTATTATTATTTTCATTTCTACTTCTTTACAGGAAGCCTGTCAGCATTGCTTCGTTCAAAATGGGGCCCTTTGAAGGAAAATGAATCCACAATCGTCTTCTACACGAAACAAATTCTGGAAGGCCTCAAGTATTTACACGATCAGAAAATTGTTCACAGGGACATCAAGGGTAGGTATGCTTGCATTTTATGCACTTTGACTTGTGGGCTATGGCATTTATTTTTCAGGTCTTCTCTTGCCGATAAGTTCTTTCTGTCACGTTTTCCAGGAAGTTGGTTTGAAGTGCATTTCCCTCAGAAATACAACAATGCAGTGTAGGCCATTGTTGGATTTTTTACAAAAAAAAAACTGCATGATCTCTCCTGGCTCTCCTAGAATAATGGGCTAGAAGCCCTAACATTTCTGAGATGAGTGAGAAAAAGATCAACCGAACTTTCTTTATTCCAATGGTGCAAGTCATTTTTCCTTATGGTATGTAATGTAGGTACCATTTTTATTTTTGTAATGTAGGTACCAGGGTTTTGGCATGGTGGCTCATAATTAGGTACATAATGAACGCTCCGATCAGCTAAGGTGGGTGCCTTTTACAGTGACCTGGGGGCTAAAATTTGGTGCTAACGTGACACTGGTGCAGAAAATTCATAAATAGTCCTTTGTCTATGTCCATCGCAAATAACAATGTCAATTTTGTAAAAGTTTAATGACAAAAATTTTTATGAAAAATGTGTGTAATCTTTTCAACATGGGCCCAATTTAACGTCCGGGGTGGCACCTCCACCCGGTTTGATTGATTAGACAAATAAATGAAACTTATCTGTTCGGCAAAACCGCCAAGAGTAGGGACATGAAATAATTCTGATCAGAAGTGCATCTCCATACTCAACAGGAAGGGCCCCCGTCTAGGTTGAGATTTTATTCAGAGAATGTCAACAAGGACAACATGCTTGTCAACATTTTCTTCTCTGAAGTCAGCCATCTTTCACATCGTATGTTTTTTGCAAGTTGCTGATTTGCCACTGCAATGCCTTTCGCTACCATCCTGTTTTGTGTTTTGTTTGCAAGCTTCAGCAGCTTCCAACGCAAAGCCATTTTTCATAAAAAAAAATCCTTTTCAGATGGTGACATTTATCTTGTGAATTTTTTATTTGAGGGTTGAAAAGGGGAACTCTGTGCAGGTTTTTTCTGTTGAAGATCTTGATGGATCTACATCACAATTATTGTTATTTTTGGTATTTCGTTCTACTTGGTATTTCGACTAAGAAAATGTGCAAAGGTATCTTCCATTGAGTTCACTTGAATACCTTTTTTATTGCAGCAAACGATGAGTTGGTTTTTAATTTACTGTTGATATTTGCATGGCCATTGTGCACATGACATGTGACCTCATATCACACTACAAAATTTTAACTGTTTACAGGTGATAATGTTCTCGTAAATACGTACAGTGGTGTTGTAAAGATATCTGACTTCGGTACTTCAAAGCGACTATCTGGAATTTGTCCAAACACGGAGACCTTTGCTGGGACACTGCAGTACATGGCACCGGAAGTGATAGACAAAGGCAGGAGAGGATATGGTGCTCCGGTAGGAATATTGGCATTTTTCGATTTCTTTTGTGGAATCGTTTCGGATTCTGCGTTATTTTTCTGGGATCAAGACGTTTATTTAATTTAATTTAATTTACATTTAATTTGCAGGGGTTTTAATCCCGGCGCAAATCAGCAGTCAGATAACAAAAAAAAAAAAAAAAAAAACAAAAGCACAATATGTCACAAACATTAAATGCAACAGCCATACTGGCATATGTCAGAGGAATAAAGGAAACAAATCTTTAAGACATGTTTATGGTGATGTCAGACAACCATCGTTCAACATTGTGTTTGAACATTTCGATATTGATATCTCCCCTGGTTCCAAACACTCGGGGATGCAAAGAGTTCCAATCCCTAACCGTTCTGTGCACAAATGAATATTTTCCCACATCTTTGTGAAAGGCACCTGACCAAAGCTTAAAATCATGATCATTTCTGTTATGGTAATTTGGCAGAAGCAAAAATTCCTTTATTTCTGACCAGCCACCCACGTTATTTAATCCCAAAAATAAACCAGCAAGTCGGGAGATCATTCTACGTGAAGCTAATGAAGTCCATCCAAGGTCTTGCAACATTGACGTAACACTGTCAAAAGGAGCATATCTACCAGTCACAAAACGTGCCGCTCTTCTTTGAATTCTCTCCAAATTTTCAATCTGTATAATTCGATAGGGGTCCCACACAGTTGAAGCATACTCAAGAAGGGAACGTACCAAAGCAAAATAAACCCTTTCCTTGACACCTATTCCAGCATTATAAAAGGTGCGCCTAATGAAGAACAGAGCAGAATTAGCCTTTCGAACAATCTGATTTAAATGAGCATCCCAAGACGAAGTCTTGGATAGGGTGAGTCCCAGGTACTTAACATGATCAGCAATCGGTAACTCAAAGTTTCCAAAATAATATTTACTGGGAATGGGCTTTAATTTAGTGGTAAAGCAGACAACAGTACATTTTTCAATGTTTAGCCGCTTTCCCCATTTCTTACACCAGTCCAAAATTTTTTTAAGATCATTTTGTAAGATAAGAGAATCAGCTGGAGTGTGAATTTCCTGCGAAATGACACAGTCATCCGCAAACAAATTCATGAGACAACTAACAGTAGAAGGAAGGTCATTTATAAAAATAGAAAACAAAGTAGGAGCCAGAACACTGCCCTGCGGGACTCCTGAGATGACGGCCCTGGTTTGTGAGCAGGCCCCATTTATGCATACTTGCTGAGTACGGAAGTTGAGAAAATCAGCAATCCAATTAAAGACTGGAAAGCAGAGGTTTACACTTCTTAGTTTTTCTAAGAGAGCTGCTTGAGGGACTATGTGAAAAGCTTTTTCAAAATCAAGAAAGATTGCGTCTAACTGGCCGGAAGAGTCGATCTCATTTGAAACACGCTGGGTGAACTTAACAAGTTGTGTCTCACAAGAGAAACCGGCACGGAATCCATGCTGTGATGGATGAAGGAAACCAACCGATTCGAGTCTAGATTTCAGGTATTCAGACAAAATATGTTCCATGACTTTGCAACAGGGGCTAGTTAGGCTAATAGGCCTGTATGAATTAACGTTTTTGATATCACCTTTCTTTGGAATCGGTTTAACATATGCATTTTTCCATCTCGATGGCAACTGGCCAAGGATTAACGATTTTGGGGGGGGCACAATTGTGCGTTCGCGGGGAAGCATCTTCAGAAAGCAATCATACTCTTAGTCGTGCAATTGTGCCCCCCCGTAAGCACCAGCATATGGCACAGAGTGTGCATTTTCTCTATCGGGTAGTCGGCTAGGTTAGGTTTCTCGTGTGCAGTGCAATTAAAACTTAACTGGACCTAACCTGACCTGGCCTACCTGACTCTGGAGCAACTTGAAATGACTGAACTCCATCTGCTCAGCCTGCAACAAAATAGATTATGAAAAAATAAAGCAGGAAGCAAAACAAAGAAAATGCAAAAGACAACCGGCGATGTCGAAGGGGTACGAAACAGAAAAAAGGCATATTCTGCACGGTCTGCTGTAATCAAAGGGGGAAACAATGCACGGCTCTCCCTGCGATCGAGCAATTGTGTCCCCACTTTTACCGGCATAACCCATTTTCTGCCGTTGTGTAGCACAAACCCCAGAGAGAAGTTCTCAGAAATAGTGTAAATCCGAGGTTGAAATATAATTTTTAGCATTGAAGTAAATGGAGCAAATTATATGCAACCTCGGATGAGCGCTATCCCGGAGCACTTCTTCCATGGGGTAATTGGTGTAAAATGACCATTTGCCATTCCTGAGCGGCTACCAACCAGACTTGCTCATTCCACGAAGGCTTATTGTCATGTTGAACGACGTTATTCTTTTTGGCAATATGAATATATCTTTTTGTCAGAATGATGTCACTCTATTGTCACTGTCATTGAATTGAAGCAATCAGATGTAACATTGACAGCATTACGAAGATGTGCGTGTTTCCATTTATTTCAGGCCGATATCTGGTCACTTGGCTGTACCATTGTTGAAATGGCAACCGGCAAACCACCGTTCATCGAATTAGGATCACCTGAGGCTGCAATGTTCAAAGTAAGTCGTAAATTTCTCACTCTTGTTTTTTGAAGTGCACAAAACAATAAAAACATCGTTAAAAATTGTTAAAATAGGATTTCAGTTCAGCAGTCTTCATGAAGCATGTGAAGTGGACCAAGTTGACGGGTGTGATTTGCAGTTTATGTATGGACAGATAGCGTGCCAAGCAGAGGTTTTACAAGCAATAGGCGGTGGGGGTAGGCAGACTTGGTTCGGTTTGGTTTACGCATTTTTAGGTCTTTGGAACTGTTAACAAAAATAGTTGATGAAAATCAAAAAATGTGCTTTTTCGCTCCAATCTGCAAATATTCTTGATTTTATGATTTGACAGTACCACATTTTTCCAGCACTGATGCTGGTTCCGGTATCTTAAAGTGCATCTGCTGCCCGTTGTGGTGATTGCTTCAATGGTCTATTGCAGTGTTTCTTAAACTATGCGCCATGGCGCAATATCGCGCCACGAGGTAATTCTCATCGCGCCGCAAGCCGACACATGAAATCTCAAGAAATCGCGTCACAACTCTTGAAACTGTTGTCAATGGCAAGGGAGCATTTCTAAGACTCTAATATTGCTGCTCCGTTCCTTCAAGTGAATAATAACCTAGTTGCTACTGGCTGTCCCCTTTTTATACACTGAGAGATGTTGTTGATGTTAGTTTGTTGGAGGGGTTTCCAGCCCATTATGGGCGAGGCGTATACACCTCAGGAAAAAAACAACTCAGAGGTCAAGGTCAACATGGTTTCACATATAAACGGACCAATGCTTGAAATGGCTATCACATTTTAAGTTGAGGTGGATGGTTGTGAGCAACGCCAAATGGGGAACTGTTTTTCCGAGTGTTCTTTACGCAGCGGACTGGAATGATAGAAAAAAGTCGCGCCGCAGAGTCAAGAGTTTTAAGAAACACTGGTCTATTGGCACAATTACGTCATGAAACGTGTTATGAGAACTATAGAAGGAAGGCAGGGCGACAACTTGGGTCGTTCAAATCATTACCTGTGGTGAGTTTGACAATTGAAGCCCCCCGGGCAAAAAGGTGTCAACTGACATTTTTGCGTTTTTTGAGTTAGATGCAGTTAACACCATTTTACGTTATGCTCTTTCAGATTTTTTTTTGTCCCAGACCGATATCTCTGCTAGTTTGGGATATTTCAGGTGTAAAAAGGTGTCAACTGCATGGTTTTTCAAAAAAGCTCCCTGCAAGAAGGTGTCAAATGCAAATGATCTCTTTTGCCAATTCAAAAAAAAATCGTTTATATTTTCTAACATGTAAAAAGGTGTCAACTGCTCACTTGACACCCTTTTTGCACGTAGGTTAAGATAAACGATTGTAATTACTTTTGAAAAAGGTGTCAACTGCAGAATTACAAGCAGCATTCAGCAATGTAGAAATGCCTGGAAATAGGAAATACTTGCTGAATCTGTTAATTTTCACTTTTGGTTGCAGTGGGTTCGCAGTGACAGCTTATAAAGCTCTCAAGTCCTTCCAACAGTCCTCTTCCAATCCTACAATTGTTTTCTTTCAATTTCTTTTCTACAATTTTTTCCTTCCACAGCCTTTGCACCCTTAGCCCTACAGTTCTAGCTGTGATAAAACTGCAGTTTTGTGGAAATTACATGTTAAGACTTGTGCAAGAAACAAAATTATTGTGGCATAAATTTATTAATTTTAAAAAGAAGAGTCACTAACCACAAGTCAATGGGCCTATTTAAAATTGAGGTGACCTTTCGTAATTTTTCAAAAGGTGGTACTGATAACAGTGGTAACTGATATAGAACTAAAATGTTTGAAAAAAGCACAAATATTGTGAAATGTGAATATGAAGTTGAACCAAATTCGTATAAATTGAAACAAAGAGGTTGTTAGGAGAAGTCATCGGTTTGCACACAGGCTTTGATTTGAGCATTGTTGTCATTGTACACATTATTTTCTTTGTCCATCTTGACTACGAGTATTTACACACAAGAAAAACTTTTTTTAAAAATTATATCTCAGCATGCCTTTGTTCAGGAGTTGTGGACATTTGGGGTCCCGATTTGAACATTCAACAGTACTGAATTCTGGTTTCGCTTTTTTGCTCTCCTGCAAAGTTGGGGGAAAACCTAATAGGATTTTGCAATATGTTGCCGCCGATTTGTTTCCAGAATTTATTTTGCACTTAATTTACAATCCCCAGTTATTCTTTTTACATGTTTACGAGGCCCTAGACATTATGCAGGTGACTTCATTTACTTATTAAGGCAAAAATACCTCTCATGAATTCATTGTTGGATATGATCAAATACGCTGATAAATAGCCAGTGCAAAAATAACACATGCGGCCGATTTCCAAAACGAAGGTAATCCTCGGATCACGCCGATCCGCAGATTTTACATGCGGTTGTCTGGATTTCCATTGGAACGGTGATGCAGTGTGCCGAGAAAATCCAAACAACAGCATGTCAAATCCACCGATCGGCGCGATCTGTGGATTATCATCATTTTGGAAATCGTCCGATAGAAAGTGTCCAATCGTATCAATGAGTCAGTTTTATTCCCTCGTTCTCCCCTGTTACAAACTTTTTGTAATTAGGCTGAGAAGTAAGTTTATCGTTGACAACACGGCAAAAGGGAGAATGTAATCTGCCTATTTGCCCTTTGGACAGTTCTCTTTTCTACTCACTGGAAGCAGAAAAAGAGATTTGCCCTTTTGCATGGTTGTAAAACACAAATAGACAGGGCGAAAAGCAACCTTCAAAAGACAACAAAAATTTGTGTTTTTGCCTTGTTGAGTCAACATGGTGTTGCCTGTCCTTTTGGCCAAAAAAGAGAACATTTTCCCGTTTGTTTGTGGTTAATTTTTCTCTTGAGTTTTTATCTCTTACCTGCACCTGGATACCAAAATTTTAAACCCGTATGATATTGATATGCTATGAACTTGTGATTGGGGATTTCGGACCTGTGCCTATTAACGGAGCATGTGCTGCTTTAGGATATCGGCCATTGTAAATAATTATTGGCGCCCTTCTCCCCGACTTCGTACTTGAGGATATGAATTTGGGGTCCCGTGGGACTACTTTTAATGATGCACACCGTGGGATGAAATCAAATTTTGGTGCTTCTCTCAACTTTGTTACCAATCGCGAGCCGCATAGCAGAAAACATATTTGTAAATGTTGCCAGTTCCATAAGCAGCTGGATGCATGTTTGGAGGAACAGTTCAAAGGTGCTTGTACACTGAATTTAGCGATAAGGCATGGCACTCATATGATCTGCTAACTTTTAACCAGTGGCATACCTATCCGACTTAATTTCCCACGTGACGTTGGTTCCGTACAATCATGAGGGATCGGCCTTTTTGCTATTGCCAGTGATCCTTCTTTGGACATTGCCAGTAAAACGTATTGAAATTTGGCCACTTTGAATTTACCTCGCAGCCGTCATGACTTCATCGCAAATCTAACCTTGAAAGCAACACCCCCTTTTATCAACCGTGCCAGCCAGGTTCTTCATAGGACCAGCCGACTACTGAAACAGGCCTTCCTTCCTTTCTGTTGTCCAACAATTCTTCTTTCCCCTCTAACAAAGCCTAAGTCCAATGTTTCCAAAGTGAAAGGAAAAGAAATAGTTCGGACACCATGTTTGTTTCATTTGGCATGTTTTTCAATCGCATTGTCATCACTTTCACAGAATCAGTATGTCGCTGTTTTTATTATTCATGACACGAGTGGTGGAACAAATGGCATTAGCACAATTGCAAATATTCTTTTTGAATTTTGTGTTGCGAAACTAACACAAATAAATTGAATTTCTAAAGCTGGATGGAAAATGAGTTTGCACTTTATGGTTTTGACGTTTTCACAGATCTACTTTTGTTTCTCGCTTGTGGAGATCCAAAAAGCATCGAATTAGTGAAAAAAAAATTATAAACATCATTTGTACGAGTTAAGTCTCCATCAAGATGCAAATGAAAGAAACCTGTCTTAAGATAAATTTGAAGTCAGTTGACACCTATTTTACATTAACCTATGCTAAAAATGATGAAACTTTTATTTTTTGCACATTGAAAAAGGTGTCAACTGACACTTAACACCTACTTTCATGTGAAAAACAATATGCATTTATAGTTTTTTACATTTCAAAAAGTGTCGACTGCCTTTGGACTGACCTTTGACCCACAAAAACGGTGAATTAAACAAATCTTTTTTGGGTATAAAACAACATCAACCTGATCTAGCTGCTGTAAAAATTTCAAACAGATCCAACTATTATTGCCATTTTTATGAAGTGTCAAACTTCAAAGTCAATTTCCTGCAAATCACGAAAATGTCAGTTGACACCTTTTTGCCCGGGGGGCTTCAATTTACACTCGCTGCATGGATTGAACGTGAGCCGGATTCAATCCCAAGTGGCGAGGGCAAATCGTCCAACTCCCCTGCCGGGTGAGAGTAATCTCAAGAGGAACTATTGACTTCATAAAATGTAAAGAATGCATCTCTGTTCAGAGTGTCATCGGATGATATTTCACGTGGATTTTTTTTCTGATTATGTTTGGCAATGTTACTGTTCCTGAAGGCAAGACAGGCATTTGAAAGGCGCCTGGTGTAAGTTTTCAATTTGCCTTTGTGTGCTTTTGACTCTTACTGTGTCCTTTTTAGTCACAAATGACTTGTATACGTCTTCCAAATGGTGTGTTATTCAAGTTTACAAACTGTTTGCAAAAAAACCACGAGAGAAAGAACTCCCTGCAGAAACATGCCTTATGTCATATGTGTGTTTGCAACGATCGCGAGAGTTCCCAGTTGACTTGATATGCCTTATGTGTGTTTGCAACGATCGCAAGAGTTCCCAGTTGACTTGATATGCCTTATGTGTGTTTGCAACGATCGCAAGAGTTCCCAGTTGACTTGATATGCCTTATGTGTGTTTGCAACGATCGCAAGAGTTCCCAGTTGACTTGATATGCCTTATGTGTGTTTGCAACGATCGTGAGAGTTCCCAGTTGACTTGATATGCCTTATGTGTGTTTGCAACGATCGTGAGAGTTCCCAGTTGACTTGATATGCCTTATGTGTGTTTGCAACGATCGTGAGAGTTCCCAGTTGACTTGATATGCCTTATGTGTGTTTGCAACGATCGCAAGAGTTCCCAGTTGACTTGATATGCCTTATGTGTGTTTGCAACGATCGCAAGAGTTCCCAGTTGACTTGATATGCCTTATGTGTGTTTGCAACGATCGCAAGAGTTCCCAGTTGACTTGATATGCCTTATGTGTGTTTGCAACGATCGTGAGAGTTCCCAGTTGACTTGATATGCCTTATGTGTGTTTGCAACGATCGCAAGAGTTCACAGTTGACTTGAAGGATGTCAGGGGTCTTCTCTGCAACTTGAAGTAGACCCCTTGGCAGTTTGCAACAGTTCATTGCCAGAGTCCTTAGCTGGGTCGATGTCAGAGGTCTTACTTAGCATTGAGTGAGAGCTAGTAGCAAGTAGCTCTCACCTTTCCTACCCTAGTTTGTTGGCTCCCCTGATGAAAAGTACTTGTGCAAAACGTTGGAAAGCATTGATGTTGTTTTTGTTATCAAGATAAGTTATTAACAAAGTTATCATTGATTATCAGTGATTTTTCTTACCTTTGTTATCATAAAATTGAAGGTTGGCTATTACAAGATGCACCCTGAAATTCCGGACGAACTGAGTGAAAAGGCCAAGAATTTCATCCTTCGATGTTTCTTTCCTGATCCTGAGGAGCGAGCTACTTCTGCTGAACTCCTGGAAGATATTTTCATTACTGAGTAAGTTAAGTTTATTTACATCACAAAATAACCCATTCCAAACACCTCTGGAGAGTTATTTTCCATAGCAATGATGCGGGAGCTCAACCTTCGAGTGTTGTGGAGATCACGTCGTGAGGTACCTACACGGAATGTGTTATTCTGTTTTTTCCAGTTCATTAAAATTTCCAATCCACTGTTTGCAGTGTGACAAATCATGAAATAAATTTGCATCATCGTTTTTCAGAGCATTGCACCAGACAATGCAACATGTTTCGAAAATTTAATTTCAAAGTTTATTTCTTTTCCATTGTTGCATTGAAAAATGCATCTGTCTGTTGCATTGGCCATTGAGTTGCACCTGAGGGTGAGTTGCAATTGGGAATGCAATTGAATATCTTCCACAGTGATTATGAAAATGGTTAAAATGATTTTGGTCTATTCATATGTCATTCCTTCCATCGAGCATACCTTTGTCCAGACATTCCCTGCAAAGTTCAGAATGGTCAGGTAAAATTACTTCCCCAAGTTACAAACATAAAAAAATCAATACGGAGCACTACATTGTGCTTTTAAAGTTTTCTTGTCGGGGGAGGGTCCTGAATTACAGTTGAATATTGTTTTTTTTTTTCTTTTCTTTTTTTTCTTCTTTTTTTCCGAAAAGAGGTGCGGCAGTCAGTCATTCATTCACACTCCTTGCATTTATCTTCTGTCGGCAATGTCTAAACCAAGCTCCGTAAACGTATAAAAGGAGGTCGTCTCAATGGAGGGTTTTCCGAGTCGTGTTGTGATTGGTTGTTCATTTGTGACGTAATTGGTGGAAAAGGCAGAAACCAACCAACACAGTTTTCTGCGGTTGCTGTTGGGGTTTTGAACAAAATCAATTTCGAAACAGGAGCGTTCTATAAGATTCTTCGGTAGCTCAGTTGGTTAGAACGTCTGCATTTTTTTCCGGTGGATTTTGGATGGTCGTGGGTTCGATTCCCGGAGTCGCCAAATTTTTTCAAAACGGAGCTGAAGCGAAATTGAAGTGAAATCCTTTTGCTGGATCATGCACAAGATGCGTGGTTCTCCAAGTCCACTTTGAAAATCTGTGAGTTGGTTCTGCGACCATCTGACATGAAAAAAACTCTTCCAGCTGGTTCCAAACGCGATGATCGACGAAAATATAGAAAAGAGAAAAACACGTCATGCCCTTTTGGTTGGCCTAATCGATAAAATAAATAGGTGCCAACTGAAGCCCCGAGCCCCGATCTCATCACAGCAACACCGGCACATGATGAGATCCATGCTTTGACAAGGAGAATTCACAACACAGGCCTCGCCTCGACTGTTGTCAGTTTCTCCCCCACATGACCAGGTCACACATTCGCCAACAAGAAAATTCCGCCCAGCGCGAAAAATCGGTCCATTTTGCGTCGTCATTGCCAGTGAAAGAACTTTGGGTGGGAAATCCAGTTCTGTGTAAAAACGAAGGAAACAGAAAATATTATGGCAGTGCGCAGTTGCTCACTCCAAAACCTCTGTGAGAGAAAAGTGAAAGCCGATCACAGCAGTTGTCGTTTTGGTGCTCCGATGGGTGCATGTCTACCTGGGCGGAACTGGAATTTCCAGCGATAATTTTACTGTCATATTGTCTGAAAAGCAAGCCGAAAGCCAAACAACATCAACAACAGTACAGGACAGTACACCGCCCTGTGGCAAGGCAGCGGCGGTGGCAACACACCGG
>JASGXE010009606.1:0-16181 GCA_030068105.1 Sinentomon sp. SZTP_YWyxl
ACGAATTGGAATTTGGAGGAATTAATTCTTATGCGCATAAACCAGATCAAAGACTCCCAGGCGGTCGATTGCAAGAGTCGTTTCAATCTGGTGCCGGACCAAGAAATGCGTCTGGGAAAGAAAATTTTTCAAGAAATCGACCTCAGAGTCGGTCACCGAAAAGGACATTTCCAAATGACGGAAATCGTGAAAGAAAAATTGTAAACGTGATGAGCTATGATGTGGGAAATAGTCAACGCGGGCATGTCTCCGAGAGGCCTAATTACGTAGACGTTGATGCAATTGTACACGCCCCGTCAGAACTACCGGAAAACGAGCGGAAGAGTCGTTGTCAGTAGACTCAATCGACTCATCAAAACAAAAAACGTCTACAAACAATGATCAGAGTGCCATGTGCGGCAAAATTGCCACGCCCGATATTACGCCATTTTCTTTGTTTTTCAATTCCGATCTAGCATGCGGTTCTGGACAGCCGACGACGTGGCGATCTGGTGATGTCGCCGACCTCAGCGAACCAAGGGACCTGAGTTCGGGAAACGGAAGCACAAGTCGTTGCAGTTTAAGTACTCCGAGTTCAACTGAGATGGAAGCAGAAACGTCATTCTATCGTCAGGAAAAGCCAGGTGGTAAAGTTCCTTCGTTTTCTTATGTATCTTTGTATAAAACTTTGCCGACGAGCAAATGCCGATTTTACCCAGGGCTGCCAGTCACTGTAAATTCACGGAAAGTTGTTGGTTTGATGGACACTGGGAGCGTCATAACTTTGATGAGCGAAAACTTGTACAGACGTCTTGATATCAGGAATAGCCTGTACTTACCCACAACACAAATCAAATCAGCGGACAATCGCGAGTGTTTTTTCATAGGTTATGTGAATATAAAATTGAGGATTCACACGCACAGGGTGCAAACAAAGTTATACATAATTCGAGGCTTAGTCATGGAGTTAATTATTGGGTTGGATGTGATTAACGCATTGAAAATTGAAATTTGCATTTCTGAAAACACTTATCGAATTGGGAAAAGTGTTTACGTGTTTGAAAGAATCGAAATTGGTGACAAAGATTTGAAACCGTTTGTACTGGAGTTTAGTAGTGATGATATTGCACCCAACGATGTACCGAAAGAAATTATTCTGGGTGAGGTAGAAAACATTTCATTTGATGCGAAAAAATTCAACCCGTTGCACAATTACGATGCGATAACGATTGATTCGTCCAAGGATAGTTTACCCAAACATGATAGCGCAATTTCGGAGATTGAATTTGGGGAAAATCTTACGCAGGAGGACAGGCAAAAATTTGAGAATTTAATGGCATCATTTAGTTATGTTTTCAGAAAGGAAATTGGTTGCGTTAAAAACACAGGGTTTACAGTTAGGTTGGACTCGTATAAACCTTTTCGAAGGCCGCCATACAGGTTAAGCCCAGAAAGAGCGGCTATTCTCCAGGAAATGTTGGATGAAATGGAACGGGAAGGTATTATTGAAAAGTCTTTCAGTGAATTTTGTTGTGGCTGTATACTGATTCCAAAGAAGAAAGCTGGAGAATTTCGGGTTGTCACAGATTTTCGCCCAATTAATAAGAGGATTCTCCCTGTGTTCAGTCCATTATCCAGACCGGAAGACATTTTTCACAAGGTTGGCCCAAATAAAGTATATTCCTTGTTGGACATCAGGAACGCTTACCATTCTGTGTGATTGAAGATGAACTCACTAAAAGAATTCTCAGTTTCGCAAATCAATCTTACCAGTACAGGTATTTGAGAATTCCTCAGGGTCTTGCAACTTCTGGTCAGGCTTTCCAGAAAATAGTCAACACGGTTTTGCATAAATATCTTTCTTTCACACACTGTTTCATTGATGATATTTTAATAGCCTCAAAAGACTTGGACACTCATCACGAGCACATTTCGAAAGTTCTGCAAGCCTTGCAAGATGCAGGTTTCACTTTGAATGGGAAGTGTCGCATCGCTACACCAACATTGAAATATCTTGGTTTCATTTTGTCGGAAGGAAAAAAGGTTCCAGATGAGGACAAAGTTGACTGCATTACCAGATGGCCCCGTCCAGTCAACTGTGAAAGAATTGCAGAGCTTTCTTGGTGCTGTGAATTTCCTGGGGCAGTTTATACCTTGCCAAGCTGACATACTTCAACCATTACATCGCTTGACAAGAGGGAAACCCAAGAAACTGCTATTGGAATGAACAGGCGGAATTGAGTTTCGAAAGGGTGAAAAAGGCATTGGCATTGAGGGTAGCACTGTATCTCCCAGATCCCGAGTTACCTTACGTGATGTTTACCGATGCTTCACCCAAAAAGAATGTTGCTAGCAGTTCTCACCCAGGTCGATTCTGTGGGAAAGTTTCTTCCAATTTCATTTTTTGCAAAAGACCGTTGTCTTCGTCTCAACGGAATTGGGATGCCCAGACTAGTGAACTTTACGCAGTGTTACTCGCAGCCGAGAAATTCACCCAATATATTCAGGATCGAGGCTGTACGGTCTACACTGACAATGTTACAATTTCATTTCTTCACAACATGAAACTTCCCAAGAATAAAATCGCTAGATGGCTTCTTCGTCTGCAGGCGACAAAGTTAACCTTACGTCATATCAAAGGTAAGAAGAATTCGCTCGTTGATTATATTAGTAGGGTTGTTCCATTGACAGAACCTACTTTCAGACTCGATGAGGAAGCGTTGACAACTCCAATGATCGACCGAGATCTTCAAGTTCATTCACCGGGTGGAAGAATCAGTGTTCTCAACATGATCCTTGATTGCAGCATCGAAAACATTGGTGATTCAGATCGAGTAAATAGTTACGAAAGTCAAAAAAATGTGTGGATAAAATCGCGTATGGTTAGCCGCGATGAGGAAGAAATTTCCCTCACCGATTTGTTCTCAACCGGTATTGAATACACCGTGTTTGTCAATGCCATTTCTACAAGCGAGGACATGGAGAAATATATGGGATTCACTTTGCAGGACATTAAGACGCAGCAGGATAATGACAGATTTTGTCAGGATTTGAGGTTTTATATCCTTCAAGATAAATCGAGTGTTGAAAAACGGAAAGGTCATGACAAAAAGAAAAGGAACTATTTCACAAAAATTGCGTTGAAATCGAGCTTGATTGACGATGTGATTTACGTCAACCAAGGTGATTACGGGAACGTAATTTGGTTGCCCAAGCATTTCGTTAAGCCTTTTGTTCAAAAGTTTCACGCTTCGAAATCTCAAAATCACTTGGGCGGAACGAAAACGTTTAAAATGTTGAGAAATATTGTTTATTGGCAGAACATGAGCAGAGATATCAAGCTTTTGGTGTCTTGTTGTGAAGTTTGTCAAATGGCGAAATATCCGAATCAGAAACCATTTGGTGAAATGAAGAGTGTTAATTTAAATGTGCAAAGCAATGTATGGAGTTTGGACGTGAGTTTCTTCGCGAAAAGCAACGGAACCAAGTGCCTTTTGACATGCATGGAGGTCAGATCGAAATTTTGTATTTTATGTGTTTTGCCCCGGCACACCAGCAACAGTCTGATAAAAGTGTTGGAGGACTCCATTATTGCACAATTTGGTTGTCCGGTTGCGTGGATTTTGGACCAGGCGTCCATACACACATCAAAGAAATTTAAAATGTGGTCAAAAACAATGGGGATTGAAACAATTTACACTGCTCCGGGTCATTCATGTTCAAACCCTACGGAAAGGCTTATTGCTAGCATCAGGAATATAATTCGCACAACAATATCCGAAGATCACAAAAAGTGGGTAAAAGAGGTGAAATTTGTTCAACTGAGTTTGAATGTCAACATACACGAATCACATGGTATGTCTCCCGCCCGCGTATTTCTGGGTAGGGATTTGCTCACCCCTGAATTGCTGAAATTATTAGACCCGGAAAAGATTTCTCAAGCTCCGTTTGACGAGCAAAGCGAATTTTCAGAGAAGCGCCACATTTTTGAACGTGTGAAGCAACAAGCCGAGAAGCAGTTTAAGAAGAATGAACGAGCTTTTAACAGTCTACACCGTCCAATTACATTAAAGGTCGGCGATTTGGTAAAAATTAAATTAGTCCATAAATCAAATGAAGAGTCTGGTTTCCACGACAAATCTGCTCCTGTCTTTTCAAAGCCATACATTGTTTTGAGCATTGATTCTCGCAATAATGTGACTGTGAAAGAATGGAGAAGTAGTTCCAATCGCAGGGTAACCTATAACATAGACAGAGTTTATCCATTCAACGCTCTTCCTTTGTGTCAAAAGCATGATGTTACACGATTGTTTTTCTTGCCCTTCGCCAGCTTGAGCCTTCGATGATGAGAAACCACAACTGTACGTCACTCACATCGACTCCGAAGGCGTCGTTGCATCGGATCAGGGGTTGGTTTGCGGCAAAACAGGGCCGACAAGAAATGCGTATCATAAATCAGTTGATACACCTTCAGGCACTAATGAGAGTGTCGTATCCGTTCAACATGGGTACAACTTGAGGCCCCGTGCAGGCAAAAAGGTGCCCAACTACCTGACGTAAGAAGGTCGAAAGGCGCCAGTATTGACTCTTGGCTTCGTTTGTTCGATGGTTCGGCGGCAGCTGATTTGATATGAAGTTGGGAAGCTCTTCGGTTTGGTCCAAATTACCTCGTAGAGTGGTGGCCAAGGGAGTGCGACCCGGCTTTCGTCAAGAAGGTTGTCGGTTGGATCTGAGGTAGACGAAGTTTAGGAGCCACTTTCAAAGGACGCCAAATTGAAAACCCCGTGGGAAGAGCGTATATCAGCGTTGATTCAGGTGAAGACGTCTTGCGATTTAGAACGGTATCTTGTACTGAATACGGCATTTAGTCGCCTCTGAATTGATGGGGATTTGGATATGCTTCGGTTTGACCCAAAGTACCTCGGAAGAGTGGTGGTCAAGGGAGTATAGCCGGATCTCCTGTCAAGACGGATGTCGGCTGGTGACGAGATATTCTCATTTCGGATGAAGCTATTTTTCAGAGTATCGGTACCTACATTGTAATTGGTTTATCTTACGGGTAACAAACAAATTGATGTTGTCGCGCATTTGGAATTCATATTTTGTTAGTGCGTTTGTTTTAATTAATTGTCCTTGCATCCTGTTGAATTTTCTCTTGTTTTTCTCACTCATCGTGTTCAAAATGTTGTCACACAAAAATTGGAAATTACTCGAAAGTGATAATTTTTTTGTTGCTGTGGTTGGGCATGTTGCCTTAATTTTTGCAAAAAAAAAAGAAGAGAATTTGTTTATTTGGCCGTTGCCTATTGTTTTATCATTGTATTGCTGAGCGCTGTAATTGTAACCTTTTTTCCCAAATTGTGTATTTTCGCATTTCATTTCATTTGTCGCTGGGTAACTGTATTTTTCGATTAATGGGCTTTGTCTATAGTTGATCTATGTCGTTTTCGTTAAAATGAAAAAAGGTTTTGTTTCTATTTTTCTTTTCTTATGGCTTATACCTGCACAATGATAAAGGACAGAGGATTTTTGCGCAATTCATGATTGTATAAAAATGGAAATTTGTAAAAAAAAAAACAACAAATGTCAAAAGGAAAATGTAAAAAAAAAAAAAAAAAATTTTTTTTTTTTGATTTGATCTTGATTTATAATTGAAGTTGTGTGAGAGTTTTGCATTTGATTGAAATTTGCCATCTTCTTGTTTTTTTTAAATCATTTGTCAAAATGTTGTTGCATTGATGTTGCCAATTTTTTGTCATTTTTAACAGTTTGTTTTTTTTGTCATTTTAATTGTGTCAATTGATATTTGTTTGTATTTTGCTATGTTCCTTGGAAACAGTTGAAAATGAACGAAATGTGAGGTTTTAGATCTAAATTTTCAAGAAAAAGTTTCCTTTCATGAAACATTTTCTTTTTTCGACGGGGGGACTGTGGCGTCCCCGAACATTTATCAAATGTCATGGAACGCCAGGCAGATTTTTCAGATTTCGCGCAAAGCATGCCAAATTTCAACAAAAACTTTGTCAGCTGATAAACGACAGCCACGTCAAGTTATTATTTTTTCTGCTGCGTTGGCCGTTCATTTTCAGGCTTGTTTGGCTGATGCATTTTCGTCGGCAATATCACCGCAAGCCATTTTAACTCGAGGCTCCGCTGCAGTGAATCTTTCAATCTTTCGTGAGCCAGAACCTGCTCGTTCATTTTCACCTGGTTTCCGTTTTACCGCTGAAGTTTTAAACCGGTTTCCGTGATAACATCGTTTTAACCATTTACACCTCCGTTTTACCTGCGATTTTTTTTCCGTTTTAAATCACATCTTTCTTTTAACCCGTGTTTCGTGTTCAGCCTTTAAGGTTGTTTTAGTGTGTTTTTCAACGTTCCGAAAAGTTTAATTACCCGTTTAATTTTTTGGTTTAGGCACAGGCACGTAATTATTGCTTGACTTGGTGGAATTGAGCTAAGATTCTCTGAACTAAGATTCTCTGAACAAAGATTCTTTGAGCAATTACATTGGAGGAAAACCCCGAGCAAAGAGATCGGTTGCAGGGGGTAAGTTTTGGTGCTGTGAACAGCTGGACTGTGTTCATTGCAATTTTTGTGGTGCAAAAGATTATATTTATCCGCCCCCTGAAAATATTTTCCGTTGAGTTTAAAGTGTGTGATTTGTTATCCAAAGTTTCCGAACAAGGAGATGGATTTAAAGATCTTTTCATGTCAAACAAATTGTTGCTATGGTTTCGGGAAACCCTTTCAGTACCTTGAGCTAATTAATATCGCCATCCGCTTCCGTTACGTAGATTTGTGGTGCATGTGCAGGGAAAAGGACGATATTTGCTTTCCTTATTGACCGAATCGAAGATCAAGGCATTTCAATTATATTCACAGAAATATCGGCCAATGGGCACATTTTGATTTTCAATGGTTTTCGATGTTAAATTTTTGTCGTGTTGAACTTTCAGTGAGGAATTCTTTCTGGAAAAAAAGCCATTCCCTTTAATTTTTCAGTGGAACGAATTTCTCTGAGATTTGCGATCCCATGAAACAAAGTAGTCAAAATGAGATTCCTTTTTCTTCTCATGGTTCATTTCAGTTTTTAATTTGGGAATAATCCTTCCAATTTCAACTTCCGTGGAAGGTGGCCAATTCGTCTGAGTTGTCAACGGACAGACCCTGGAAAGACTGCCATTTCAGGAATTCTAGGTTCCAGAGCTGTACACGGAGAACAGCAACCGTGTCCTGACCAACCCTAATCGGTGTTTGGGAAGATTTCCTCAGAACCAAAAGTTTAGTGGTTTTGATTGAACAGTTTCCCTTCACAATTTTCATCGAATTTCTTACCGCTAAATGTGGATCTCTTCGACAGGCTTCGAGGAAAAAATTTATTTGGAAATTAAACGCTTTTCATCAAATGGAGAATCATCCAATGAAGGAGAATCATGTGCTGTGCGCTCAGTGAAATTGTCAATTCTTTCATCTGTGATAAACTGTACCTGTTTTTTTTCCATTCTCTTTGAAAAAAATAATTCGACATTTTTGCCCTCAACCAAAAACTTGTGTCACAAACGATTTTGATTTATTACTTGTTGTCATTTGTTGAGTTTTTTGTCAGAGAACAGTGTGCAAATTCAAAGACGCTAATATTTTTGTGAAAAAGCCTCTAATTACACTTGGAAGATAAGCACTTTTTACTGGCTTTTCCTTCTTTGAAAGTACGTTTACCGTAATGACGTTTCGGTACGGGGTGTCACATTGACTTCTTTACCTCAAAATATTTACCAACCGGGCACACCCTGTGCCAAAACGCCTTTCTTTTCATGCTAAACCTCCAAAAGAATTTGAGGGATAAATGTGTTCAAGTTAGGAAGTGATCCAATTCCGGCTTCCTGCCACATATTTACAATGATTATGCGATTTTTTCCGTTGTAACATGGTTTCGACTAGCGAGAACGTTGTAGAGGAAGCTTTCAGCTTTCCAAAAATACCAAAATCATTGAATTTGAACACCATTTGACAAACTTTTATGATGCGAGGAAACACATGGGAGCATTGTTTTGTTTTTGAGCGGGGAAGATGCCGCGCCTCCCTGGAAATCCCAGGGAGTCGCGGCCTCTTCCCCGCTCAAAAACAAAACGATGCTGCCATGTGTTTTCTCTGGTCATAAAATTATTGTCAAATGGTGTTCAAATTCAATGATTTTGGTCTTTTTGGAAAGCTGAAAGCTTCCTCTACAACTTTCTCGCTGGTCGAAACCTTGTTACAACGGAAAAAATCGCACAATCATTGAAAATATGTGGCAGGAAGCCGGAATTGGATCACTTTTTAACTTGATCACGTTTATCCCTCAAATTCTGTTTGAGCTTTAGCATGAAAAGTTAGGGATTGTTATACACCATTGAAATAGTCTAATTTTCAGCTTTCCAGCACAATAAGTCTCATCAAAATCGGTTCATCGGTTCGAGAGAAATTTCAAGTTTCCGTGGGAAGCACATCGCGGACGCACCATACTCGTATTGTCTTTTCCTCTTTTCCACCATCCACTCATTATGACGTCACAAACTCGTGCAACGGCCTTGTGTTGTAGGAGGCACTGGATCAACAGACCTTGTGGTTCAAATTCAAAGATTTGCAGAGCTGCCTCCTCGTCAAAAGGTGAAAATAGTAGTTTTTTGCGCACCCCTGGCGCGTCAACGTCTTTGGTTTCTCCATCAAGTGCTAAGCTAATCATTATTGTTCTTAACTGCCGTTCTGTGGTCGGCCTTGAAAAGCGAGTTGATCTTCTTGAGATAGTGAACACCCGCAGTGCGAATGTCATAGTTCTTTCCGAGACCTGGTTGAAGCCGGACATTGCCAGCACTGAAATATTCCCTCCTGAATTCAGAATATATAGGAAAGACCGCCCTTTCAATTCACGTGGTGGGGGTGTTCTTCTCGCCATCCATTCTTCCCTAGACAGTTCTTTGGTCGAAAATCGCAAAAATGTCTCTAGCGACCTCGAGATCGTTTGGTGTTCTATTAGGATCTGGTTATTTTACCCTGTCACTTGCTGCGATTTATCTGCCTCCTGGTCTCCCACGAAGCAACAAAATTTTCGATGATTTGTATGACTCTCTTTGCGCCCGAGTAGCTGCCAACGAAAAAGTCATGATTTGTGGTGATTTTAACGCACCGAATGCCCAAGGAGTTCTTTGCCCTATGGATCGACCCCTTAAAACCGTAATTCCTCCGGCTCTATATTCGTCAAATGACAAATTCTTCGAGGAACTTGTTTTGACATTTTCATTGAACCAACTTGTTCACCTTCCCACCAGATCCACCGAACGCTGCTCCTCGATTCTTGATGTTGCTCTGTGCAACTTTGACTCCCCTTGCTTTTCTGTTTCTGTTGTTCCAGGTATTTCTGATCATGACGCTGTTGTGTTACAATGGCAGGACAATATTGTATTGTATTGTATTGTATTGTATTGTATTGTATTGTATTGTATTGTATTGTATTGTATTGTATTGTATTGTATTGTATTGTATTGTATTGTATTGTATTGTATTGTATTGTATTGTATTGTATTGTATTGTATTGTATTGTATTGTATTGTATTGTATTGTATTGTTATTGTATTGTATTATTGTATTGTATTGTATTGTATTGTATTGTATTGTATTGTATTGTATTGTATTGTATTGTATTGTATTGTATTGTATTGTATTGTATTGTATTGTATTGTATTGTATTTGCACTATTCGCAACTTGCAAAGCGTCAAATGTACAAGAATAAAAACAAAGGCAGGAAGTGAAGAAAAAAAAAGACGATTGAAAAATAACGAAGAAGATGCAGCTAAAAAAGACGATCTACAAAGGGGTAATGTCAGTCGAATAAAACGCAGTGATCTCGTTTAATTACCCTCACGTTGTGCGGACAGGTTTGTGATGAGTGGGTCAGTGGAACTCAAGGAATTCCATTCCCTGGATGTTCTGTGGAAGAAACTGTTAAAGAAAGGGGTGAACTTTGTGAGGGGTAAATCCAGGTGAAATCCATTGTCCGACCTGCGTTGAATGGCTCTAACGGTGATTTCAGGCGGGAGGGAAATGCCTATCCTAGATGACAATATGTCATGCATAAAACGTAACCGTCTCTGAGAGCGACGGGAAGCTAAAGTTGATAGTGGGATGGATTCTAATAACTGGGTAACACTTGCAGTTCTAGCGTAGGTGTTGCATATAAAACGCGCTGCACGACGCTGAACTCGTTCGAGGAGGGAAATGTGAGTGGTGAGAGTAGGGATCAGCTTCCTAAACAGCAATAAGAGTAGGGATCAGCTTCCTAAACACACGGGCCCAACTTTTCGAAATTTTCGCATGGTCAACTGGACTAAATTGAACCTTGTTTTGAAATCGAACCCGTTTTTCTCTTTTCCATTCCCATGCTCTCTAAATGCTGAAGGCCTGTGGTTCGTTATCAAAAACACGCTTCTTTCTATTCTGAGTCTGATACCACCTCGTAAAGTTACACACAAGGCCAAGTTTCCCTGGGTAAATTGCAAGCTAAAGAAACTTTTCGCCAAAAAGCGACTGGCCTACGCTCGTGCTAAAAAGTCCGGCATGCATGATGACATTTTATCCTATGAGCTTCTGGCCAGAGAATGCGCACAGCTTTACTCTCAATTATTTAGGAGTTTCATTGACACCGCTCTCTCCAGCCAACACTGCCAGGGCTTCTGGGGGTACATCAAATCCCTAAATAATGACCAAACCCACCTGAAAATGTTGACAAATGACTCAGGCGATAATATTACCGACCCCCTTGAATTATCAGAAATGCTTAATAGTTTTTTCTGTAGTGTTTTCTCTCCATCCCAACCTCCGACTTCTGAAGTTGCAACAAGTATTCGTACTGATCCACCTGGCCAACCTGACCGTTTACTGATATCCTATGCAGGTGTTCTTAAGCTTCTCCAATCACTTTCCCCTAAAAAGGAGCTGGCCCTGACGGTATTCCGGCAAAGATACTGAAAGAGCTGGCACCCTCGTTGGCTTCCGTGTTCACTCATCTTTTCCGGCTAATATCTGCAGAGATATACTTACCCTGCGACTGGAAAAAGGCCATTGTCATTCCAATACCAAAAAAGGGCATGCCTAATGATTTGCCGTCTAGTTATCGCCCAATTTCGTTGACCTGTATTGCTTCTAAACTGTTTGAGAAAGTACTCGTTAGCCACCTTTTAAGTCATATTGTTGAGAACAACAACTTGCACACAAATCAGTTCGGTTTTCGGAAAAACTTGTCCTGCGAATTGCAGCTTATCTATCTAATCGATGGTGTTTCCAGATCGCTCGATGCGGGTCACCCAGTGCATGCAATATTTCTTGATTTCTCTAAAGCCTTTGACCTCGTGCCACACGACAAATTGATAAGCAAACTCATTTCCCTAAATTTCCCAGCTGTAACTGTACAATTGGTTTCATCATTCCTTTCTCATCGCACCCAGCAAGTGTCCGTAAATGGATTACTCTCTACACCTTGCCCTGTCTCTTCAGGGGTCCCACAGGGTAGCGTACTTGGTCCGATTCTTTTCTTAATTTACGTGAATGACTTAACTGAGGGTCTGGTATCTTGCATTCGCCTATTCGCCGATGATATCGTGATTTACAGAGCGATCACAGAATCTGCTGATGTCAAAACACTGTTTGACGATCTTTGCCACATTTCTGAATGGTGCGACACCTGGGGAATGAGACTGAATCCTGACAAATGCAAAACAATGTCCTTTTCCCGAGCTGTTAATCATCCCCCGTACGTGATTCCCTGCTATTGTCTAACTGGGACTCCATTAGAAAGCGTTCCCGCCTATAAATACTTAGGAGTAATCCTTAGAGCCGACCTCAGTTGGGGCGACCATATTCGGTCGACTGCCTTAAGAGCGAGTCGACTTGTCGGCTTCATCCAAAGGAATCTTAAGTATTCGACTCCTGCAGCTAGAAGAAAGGCCTATGTGTCCTTTGTGCTACCAGTGCTGGAATACGCGTGCGCAGCATGGGACCCGATGCTTGCTTCCGAGATTCATCTTTTAGAAAGTACCCAGAGACGTGCTGCTAGAGTTATCTCCGGGAACTTCCGTCGCTGTGCCTCTGTGTCAGCTATCCTATCAGACCTACAACTTGAACCCCTTCGTGATAGACGACGTAACCGCCGGCTCAAAATTTTTTCTGACCTCGTTTTCCAAAAATGCCCTGTTCCGCTTCCTTTCTGCTATTGCCTAAAGTCAGTTCAACGCCGTTCCGACCACGGGTTTTGTTTTTCATATCCAACACCCAGACACAATTTTCTTCTGAATTCATTTTTTCCAAAAACAATAAGAGAATGGAATTCCCTTGACGCCCCATCTCGGTTGATCCCAAAGCACTCCTGAGGCACTTCCTCCCCAAAAAGAGACTTTTTGGATTTCTCTCCCCCTCATTTAAGTTACGTGCATCACTGAAACGGGAGCGATTTCTCATGCTTTTTTACTTGGAGACCTTTTTGTTTTGCTTTGTTTTAACTCTATTTGACGATGTTGCTTTAAACGGATGTGCTTGTACTCTGGAGCGGTGTGCTCCCTGCCCCCAAAATTCTTTGGGACAGTATTGAGTGTAAATTAAATTAAAATTAAAAACTTTTATTGATAAGTCCATCCTCACACCATATTCTCACCGTTTTTGGGTTTTTTACGCCAGAAGAAGGAGGCTCCACCATACCGACACTTTGTGCTTCTGGTCCTCAGATAGTTGAAAATGTGGACAAGGCAGATACTTTCGTTTCCACCTCCCAAACTTTCAGCAAGCGCAATCTCCTACCCCTATCCTGCTCTCCTCTTCGGAATCTTCAGCCTCCTTCTTGGGTTCTTCTGGGTTTTCTGAGCTCCGTCACTTGCGCCCCTTTCACAGCACGACTCGCACTCAAGAAACCATCTTCTCTCATTTTAGCTGCTCTGTAATTCTGAGAACTCTCTCTCAGATGAACTCTAAGAAAGGTCCAGTCATGACAAAATTCCCATAACATTGTTAAAAAATCTGAAACTCCCTCTTTGCCTGTTTCTTGAAATTATTTTTCAAACAATTTTGAATTCTGGCGACTTCCCTGATGACTGGAAAATGGTCAACATTTGCCCTGTCCCGAAGAAAGGTGACCTGAGCAATCCCGCTAGCTATAGACCAATCTCCTTGATCTCAGCTGTTCCTAAATTGTTTGAAAAGCTGTTGTTCAATTTAATATCCGAGTTTGTTTTCAACAATAAGCTCATCCACAAGAACCAGCATGGATTCCAAAGCTCTAAGTCTTGCGAGACGCAACTCACGGAATTGGTTTTTTACATTTCATCCAGCCTGGAAAAGAAACTACCAATTGACGCTGTTTTCATTGATCTGACAAAAGCTTTCAATTCAGTTGTCCACTCACTCCTTCTCTCGAAACTTCAAAAACTTTCCCTCACAACACCGTTGATAAAACTCATCAAGTCCTATCTCTCGGATAGGAGCGCCAGTGTCTTGGTCAATAGAGTAGCCTCTAGCAATCTATACTTGAACTGAACAGTGGCGTTCCCCAGGGTAGTGCACTGGGACCTTTGCTCTTTAATTGTTCATAAACGATATTTTTGACCAAATCACTTGTTGCATCCGTCTCTACGCAGATGACATTGTTCTTTACAACACCATATCTGAACTAGCCGATAATTTGTTTTTGCAGCAAATCTTGACAGGATTGGAGAATGGTGCCTTGCCTCAAAAATGGAAATATCCTAAACGTCACAAAATGTGCAGTTGTTCATTTTAGGCCCTCTTCCATAAGAGATACGCTGATCACCCGCATATACAACTCAAATGAAGAACCTATCTCAAAACAGCCATCCTTTAAATACCTCGGCGTCATCCTCAGCGAGAATCTATGCTGGGATCTTCACATCAATGCAACGGTTAGCAAGGCCAAAAGTTCCCTTGGCTTTATTCGCAGAAATCTGGCTAATTCGGACGTTGAAACGAAACTTAAAGCCCATAAGTAATCCGTCCTCCCAATCCTTGAATATGCTTCCACTGTCTGGGACCCTTTCCTAGTTCATCACACTGACGCTCTTGAAAAGGTGCAGCGCGTTGCAGCCCGTTTTATAGTCCAGAATTACAGCCGTACATCAAGTGTAACTAATAATGACTGACATCGGGCTTGTACCTCTCCACAGGCGAAGGGAGGAAAAAAGAGCTGCATTCCTTGGTCAAAATTTTTAAAGGTCTCTACCACATCGATGTACCTCAAATCTTTGTCCCTGACTTCCGAGTGAGGAGATCGCTCCACTCCAAACAATTCAAATTACCACTTATCAAATCAAATGTATTTCTAAACTGTTTTTTCCCTCACACACTCAGAGACTGGAATTGCCTGCCATCGGATTCGTCCCTGCTTGACTCAATCAGGTGGCCTTAAAAACTCTCACTACACCCTTGTCAGCTGTTGCATTGGTATGCCTGTGGATTGCCTTTGACTTTTTTATTACCATGGCTTGCCTATTTCATTGTTCACTGCATTTCTTATTCTTATGATCACTGCTTGTTATCTTTATAACATTTGCAATTAATGGCAAATTAAAGAGAATTGATTCATTGAAGAAACAAACACACAAAGTCGGTTCTCCTGTTGGAAACAACATACTCATTGAGAACTCCGCCACTTTTTCATTTGATCTACGCATCATCTTACGGCCAGGATAGAAAAAATCCTATCCAGCATGCGTAGGCGTATTTTACGTCCGTAATCGTTATCCTGTCCGTATTTTTACAAAAAAAACACGCACGGTTGTGCGTAGAACCTTCCGTACGTAAATTTTGGGGTAAAAAAACGCACGCATGCCATAAGTACGCTTTGATGTGGCCCCACCTCATGGAGGTGCCCCGTTTATCCTGGGCTAAAGAAGCATTTGTTGAGTGCTTCCACAAAGACTCTCCTGCCGATTTCTGCAATAATTATGAACTGGTTGCGAATATCAGAAAAACAGAGTCCATTCAAAACCACAACAGAAGCTGCTCAGGTCGGCAAAGGATTGCCAGAACCGATGAATGCAAAATTGAGCTGTGAGGCACGTCGAGGGAGTGGGGAATGGATTTTTGTCTGCTGATCAAAGAAGACCAAAATGGGTAGTTGGCTGCGTAATTGTCTAATTGTGCATGTTTTGCTTATTGTTCACAAAAACTTTTGAGTTGTGGCACTAATGTTCAGAATTTCGGCTCGAAAAACTGCTCCACCGTCAGAGCATGCATTACCCTCCACATCCTCAAAGACAGCGATTAATATCCGGTAATTAAGTAAGATTCCTCTATTGTGATCCAAAAAATTGTTCCATGGCTGGTAATCGCAGTAATCGCACACCAAGTTGTTACTTTTTAGGGGTCGTTCCTGACAGCAATGAGGATTTTCGAACCCCCGGAATCTGGTGCTTTTTGGCAATTTCGGTGGGCACTCAATTTTCACCATGAAAGCTCTATCGATATGACTAAAATTCCACCATAACTACCAATTATTTGTGCTTCAAACACCAGCAACATGATATTTAAGAAAAAATAGCCTGGGTATAAACAAAAACAATGCAAAAAAACCAATTAACAGCAAGCAAGCACCAACAAACATTAACTTATTTTTCACTTTGGTTTTTTATGAATCACCCCGTACACCTTGTTCCATTTGAAGATATAAACTGAGAATGCTTCACACTCTTCCATTTGAATGCACAGAGAAACTTTAATTTCTATGCCGAGAATGAAGTTTTCGACCGAGTTTTCATTGTTGAAAGAATTCTGAATTCACTCTGAGCACACTTGCGAGCGTTCTTAGCTTATCTTCAAGTGGAATGAGGAGTACGCCGTTTTTATCACAAAATTATGATAAATGACATGAATTTGGCGTGGCGGGTTGCTTTTGCATCTTGGAAATTTCCCCCCAGATTTTTACGCAGGGATTTCTTCCTCCAAACGTTGTCAACAAAAAGGTCTATAGATGCCGGCTTTTCTTTTATTTTTAGATGTGAAAAACTGAATTTTGAAACAATGGGCCTACTCTGAAAAAAATGGTTTTGAGCATAACTGGCACCGACAAACCTGTTTATGCCAACTGAGACGTTAAAACAGAGTCAGTCACCTCGAATGTTGGTTTTTTTCGATCGCAATTTCCGCGAAAACGGAGATATCTCCA
>JASGXE010009607.1:0-16391 GCA_030068105.1 Sinentomon sp. SZTP_YWyxl
TCCTTTCAATATATTTGAAGGCGACCATCGCAAATCCAACACCAGTAGAATTCAATGCACGACATTCTCCAAAAAGAGGAAACAATTCTTGCCACATCATCGCATCTCTGTGTAAATTTGCTTGCCTTGTAGCGTGTCCACACATTCGCGATTTTGTCGCGTTGTCGCGTCGTCGCGCGCGTAAAAGTTGTCGGGTGCGACGACATCGTCTTGTGTGCAGACACTATGCATGGTGTATTCGTACTGCATGCGTGGCAATGTCGTTATACCCGACAACTTTTACGCGCGCGACGACGCGACAACGCAACAAAAATCGCGAATGTGTGGACAAGCTATTTTATTCGTAGCGGTTTTAGCGGACTTTTCGGTTTTGGGTCCGACTTTCTATTTAACGGCGAGCCAATTTATATCGCTGCGTTTCCCTTTTTTTATATAAAATATGCTCAAGTAGTCTTCAAACATACAAAAGGCCAAGCAAATACAGGCTTCATCAAATTTCTAAAAAAAAAAGCTTCATCGAGTTTCACGAGTTGCACGAATGACACTGTTTTGCGGCGCCAGGTGCCATTCAGAATTCTTGGCGCCCGAATAAATAATGAACGCCTATATTTTGGAAGACTTTTGGAGATACGTTTGAAACAACAATAGGGCCAATAGGAATTTCTGAAATGCACTGGCGGGAGATCCACGGTGCTTCAGTATTGAACCTGATGGGGGCATGACAGGACTGCAAATTAGCTATTGCGCCATGAATTGTTAGCTCATGGTCATGGGACAGGAGTAACGGCCCTTACGCTTTCTATCACGGCACTAATGGTCCACAAGTCATCACCAGTCGCGTAACACAAAAATGGCAAGTTCTCCCATGTCGTATTTTTCTTGCAGAGGGTTAACTTGCAAAAACGTTAAGCCATATTCTAATACAAGCCATTCAAGTTATTGCCCCCGTCAACTGACGAACAAACAGCAAACATTGAAAGGACAGTGAGCATAAGGCCTGAACGTCAATGCTTCCCAACAATCTATTGCAACGCAATCATGCTTACAGACGATGCAAAATAATTTAGTTTTTTAGCTTAAACCTTCAGCTCGGGGATTTATGCTTCGGATACTGCAATTAATAAAGACAAACAAGGCACACGTGTGGCTACTCCTGCACAATAGCCAGTTTGGTAATTGCCGTGAATTGCAGGTGTAAATTCAGCGCTCGATGCCTAGAGCGATATTTTAGCAGCTGTTGTTTCAAATTCCCATGTATTCCCGCCGCTAGATAATTCTAGACCGCATTATGGGCATTCTCGTTTACAGGGATTTGAAAAAGTCCGAGGGGAAACCCAGAACAATCGATTGTTTCCATGCCTTCCCATTTCGACAGGTGGTCCAATTACCGGTTTTATTCAGTGCTTGTGCTGACTCTAATTTGTGTTGGCATTTATGTAAGCGCATTTGAAACATTGGATTTGATAGTTAGCAGCAAGCCGCTGCAACACGCTCCGCTGCGGTTATAAGAAGTTTTTTTATTATGAGCCGGAATGTCGAGTATAATTTTCGAAAGATTTCAACAGTCTACAGACCCCTACACTCATAAAATAGCCACTTTGAAACCCGCTCAAAAATGGAATCTCTCACAACGAGGCAGACTGAAGTTGATGCCTGCTCGTTTGTGGAGACGTGGAAGCTTTTTCAAACGTCCTGTACAATCCAGGAGCCCCGCAGAGTGGAAAATCGATGTTCGTCTTCGAGAAGCGGCACCACCCTAATCCAAACACGAATTGGTTTTCCTCAACCTTCCAGACACCCTGCAATAGATGAATTTACGTATACTAGATCCCACTAATGGGTGATTTTTGGTATATGCGCATTTAACACATCTATACAGTTATGCATCATGGAAGGCCTTTTGTATCTAAATCAGGTTCAAGAAAGCCCGTCCATGCAAAAGCAAATATTGCATTTTTTAATGCAGAAGGGGAAGTAAGAATGGGAAAAGTGAAAGGGTAATGTCGGGCGAACCTGGATGGAATAAACATATTGTTGTCCAATTGTCGCCATCTCATATCCTCCGATTACAAATTACCATGAACCTTATACAGAGGAGCTCAAAAGTCTTTATGGCCATAGGAAAAATGTAAATTTGCTGTTTTTGTCAAATTTTGTGATCTGAAACTTTTTCAAGATCTAACCACGGATGCCAAGACTAAAATGGGAAACTGTCGTCCCAAACACAGTGTTCGTAGTTAGATTTAAAAAGTTTGAAATAACAAAATCTGATAAAAAAATAGCAAATTTACCTTTTCCTGTGGGCAGAAACATTAGGCTTCCCCATATTTGCACATATGGTTCAGCTAAAGTGTTTACTCGTATACATCTGTTGCTGGAACTGGAAATAATTTCTGGTCACAAACTACGATAAAAAATAGCAAATTTTAATTTTTGCTATATGGCTAAAGACTTTTGGATTGCCCTGCGTGCATATCACTCCTGTTAACGTCAAGCGCCAGCGGTAAGGATTCCTTTTGCAATTCTTCAATGCTGAGACTGGATTTTCAGATCCTGAATTGACCAACATTGCAAGTCCATAAGTTGTCCATATTCAAGCGAGTCGGTGAGGTTCGGCACACAGTTTGCAAACTCAGGGAAACTGCGATGCTCATATAGCAGCTGCTCTTTGGTACAACATGCCCAAGTGAAACACCATACCAGTCAGTCGGCTGGTTCAATTGTCGCAAATATTCTCAGTCTGTTGAAATTGCGCAAAGATTTTCAGTATACGTTGGAAACTCTTCGCTCTGCACTTTTCCCTTAAGCATAAATGAATTTACAAAAAAATGCTGCATAAAAACCCTTCAAGCATAAAAATGCCCAACTGCTCTTGGGCATTTTTTCAGTTTTGGCACAATCATAACGTATAGTGGCGGCGGAAAAAGATTACCCATAAATGTGAAAACGTTCCATTCTTGAGATTTAAGCAAAAACTCATGCTGTAGAAATAAAAGATCCTCTTTCATCACTATGTCAAAATCTGACACCTCTAGAAAGCTCCGTTGCAATTTGGCGCTTTAATTTCTACCAAATGCATAAGAGTAAAAAGAAAGAAAAAAAGTTTCGGAGGCAACAGTTAAAAGGGAAAAACACATGTATGAGTAATCTTTTTCCGCCGCCACTATATGTGAGCCACTATACATGAGCATGGTCATAACAGAGAAAAGATAAACAAGCAGTTACTTTGTTTTCATCAAATCTCTCCAACTATTCCAGCAAAACAGTCGTTATCGTCTCACCCTACTGTTAGCTGCTGTTTTGCGACAAAACATATGCGAAATGAATTGACTGCCAACTGCATCGATTGGAAAATCGTCTACGAAAAATTGCTGCCAATTTAAAAAAAAAAACGTTTTTTCGAGCACTTAGGTACAACCAATATGGAAGAGCAGGTTTTGTGGATGTATGTCCCACAAAATTGTCCTCCACTGAATTTGCATGCGTATATCGGCATCAAAACGTAAATTTTCATCATTTTACCGTTCTCGCGCTTATCGCAGAATTTTTCATTTCATTTTCATTTTCATTTTGGGAGGTCGTTCGTCGCAACTGTCCCAATGAATTCGAAGTTTGACGAGAGGGGTCGTTGCTCTTCAAAACTGCCAACTACACGTAGAGGTATGTTAGGACTGTCCTTGCTTATTTTTTTATTTCTGGCATGGAAAGGTTCCACCTCTTGGCAAAACATGGTTTCGTCACAGCGAAACTGATCCTCTTTTTAGTGAAGCCAAAATTCTTTTTTCGCATGAAGAAAAAGTCATCAACTAGATACGATCATTTGCCTAAGTGCTAGAAAGTCGCGACAGGTACCCCATTTCACCACCAGAGGCTCTGTTGTGCACATCAGCTAATGCTCATGAACGTTTATGGGCGAGTACACAAGAACTGTGATGGTGATAGGCGCTCGATCGAAAATCATTTTGGAACGAAAAGTAGCAGGTTAGGTTCCGCGCATCATCGCCAGAGGCGTTGTGTGGCTCCACATCTCTATAATCTTTGCACAGATTGTCGCTCGATTCTACTTTACATATGATTTTACATTTCGTTTCTATTCCGCATAATTTTCATTAAAAGTCTCTGACACGCGGTTTGAGATACGAACAAAAAGCCCATTGTTGAATTTTTGCATTGTTGCAAACTATGGTGGTGCTCCCAGTGTAAAAGGCAATGTAAAATAGAATCAGGGAACAATCGGTTTACTTCAAAATCCCGCATCGCCAGCCTGTTCAGTTGATAAGAAAATAGCGCCACGTAAACACAGGACTCTTTCAATCCCTTATACAGCGTCTGTAAGCGCGACAACCGCCTTCGATAAATCAATTCATTCTATCCATCGAACCATACATGCGTCGTCAAAATCAGCCATTAACGTTTCCGCAAATTTCCTTCCTTTCGAAACTCGATAGATTTGCAAGTTGCTGACGGGAACATACTTCGTTTTCTTCGGGGGTACCTTTATACAGGGTGCAACCTGACTATACCTACCCTGAAAATATTTTGGAATCTTTCCATGCACCTGTCTTCTTTGAAACGCACCTCATACACTGGAAAATTTCATGCGAACAAAGGCGATAGGTACCTATATGTGAGTCATGTTTGTAGCGTTATTCGTTTTCCGTGGGGCAAAAACATGACCCGGATCAGTCATCACACCTAGTGCATGAATCATGCAAGTGTTTGCTAATCAGTGTCAGGACACTTCCCGGCCATAACAAGAAATTATTATTTTTTATTGTTATTACGAATATTACTATTTAAATCTCAACAATGAAGTTGAATGTCAAACAATGAAAGTGAAGAACGTCAAACAATACACGTAAAATGAAGTAAGCAAAAGCAAAATTATAGGCAAGAACACGAGGGGGAGAGATCTGGGCTGCAACCAAATTAAACGAGATAACAGATCCACATGGTAACACTATATGGCAAGCGTGCAAAGAAAGGGGCCGAGGAGGGAAGGGCATTCCACTCGCGGACAGTACGGGGGAAAAAGGGTCGGGATACTTTAAGGGTCGGGATTTTTCCGAAAAACTTTAAGATCGAATGGCGCTAATCTCGCAAAATCTTGACCAAATCCAAATTAAACTGACCAAACCTGACCTAACCGAACCTATACTGCACTATCCCAACCTAACCTAACCTATCTTCAACTATTCTGACCTAATTTAAAGCCATTCGGACTTAAAGTTTTTCGGACCAAGTATGTTCCCCCGGTAAAAACTGTTGAAGTGCTTGTTAAATTTCAAAATGGGGTGTATTCAATAAGTGGCCATATTGGAAATCACAAATAAGCCAACAACAATAACTCATAAACTCAAAAAGAGCCACCCTGGGAACAAATCATCCCTCCAATGTTCATCTGTTTGGAAAAATGACCCGAATGGTTTTTCCATTCAGTTAGTTTTCGTGATACCCTGCATATCTGCAGGAGCAGCAGCCTAGAACTACTCGAAACTCGTATGCCTTTCTTACCAACCAACTCCCGCACTCACCCATATTTTTATTAATAGCATTAACGTAACGGTGAAATGCGCTGTCTTGGAAACTTCTCGCTGGAAGTGACTGATGATAGCCTACATCATAGTCGTAGGATGCGATGCCAGACGTGGCCATATGTCATTCATGAGCGTCGGCGTCTGGAATGAGGGGTCGAGGCGAAAGGGATGCCCTGGATCCCGAAATGTGGGCTCAAGCATCTCATGGGGGCAAACACGTATGGACACGTCATTAGATGAAAAAGCGCCCAAAACGGTATGCATTTCTTAAACAGGCGACCGGGTATGCACACTGAGCCTGTCGGGCCAGTGTGAGAAGGCTGTTTTGTTGCCAGAAATCCTTCCTTTCTCCCCGGCCATTTTCACAGTCCCAGAACCGAAATAATGAACGCTTTGTATGGGAGAAAACGTCGGCCCGCTTCAAGGTGTGTATACCATAAAATTAAACATTTGTGAATGAATGAATGGTTGTTTATTCTAGGTGCCACAGATCATTTAGATTACACGCATGTGTTTTTCACATTTAAGCGTTGCTTCCGCCATGCGAGTAGAAATAAAAGTGCCTCGTTGCAAAAGGTTGAACGTGGGAAATATTCTTTCTGCGAGAGTTGAGTTCTTGTAAAATTGAGTTGTCACCACATGATTTCGCGTGTTTGGAATCTATCTGATGCAGTCGATTTTTTTGTTCGCAAACTTTTCCGAGCTGTTGATTTTCAGACTCACGTCCCCCGCGATATTTGAGAATTGGACTGGCCTGCGGTCATGATATGGCCTTTTATTACAGAGACATAAATTTAAGAATGTCTGCTGGAAATGAAAGTATTCGAATAGGGACATAATTCTCAAAGATGGAACAACAAATTTTATTGCAATGCGAAAAAGACCAGCCGTTATACGCTATACGAATAAGACATGCGCATTCTCAAAGAGTAGGCGATGGCTATTTTGATGGTGTGAGAAATTTTCAGAGATGACCAAATTTCTTTGCTATTGGGATGGGTCTGTGGTTTTTGTTTTGGCGCCAATACTTTCTCAACAAGGTGGAGGAAGAACTGCCAACTTTTTCATGCATTGCAAGACACATCATCCCCGTAATTGGTTTCCAAATGGTGACAATTTATGAAGTAGGTAGAACCTGGAAACTATAGCAAATTAAAAAACACACTATCACAAATTGAGTATAGTAGCGGCGAAAAAAATGTACTCATGTATGTTCCCATTTAACTGTTGCCTCCGAAACGTTTTTTCCTTTCTTTTTATTCTTATGCAGGCGGCAGTAATTAAAGCGCCAGATTTCAACAAAGCGTTCTAGAGGTGCCAGGTTTTCACCTCGGTTAAAAAAGAGGATCTTTAATTTCTGCAGCATGAATTTTTGTCAAATTCTGAACGGTTGCAATTTTTTATATGTATGAGTACATTAATTCCGCCGCCACTATACTCATGTATGTTTCCATTTAACTGTTGCCTAAAATGTCGTTTTCCTTTCTTTTTTTATTCTTCTGCAGGGGCGAAAATATTAAATCGCTAGATTACAACAAAGCTTTCTAGAGGTGTGGGATTTTGACCTCGCTAAAATAAGAGGATCTTTAATTTCTGCAGCATGAATTTTTTGTTGAAATCTGAACAGTTTCAATTTTTACATGTACGAGTACATTAATTCCTCCGCCTCTGTGCACAACAGCAATAAAATAACAGCATCACGCTTCCATAATTCGTGAGCAACATGCAGCCACTTCCGCACGTCCCATTTCGTGCGTCCATCCCGAGACTACAAACTTTGGACAGCCCTGTTTTGAGTTTTCACATCGCATTTCCTCCCGTCTCACGATAGGTTCCATGCGGCGAAGGTTGACAGGTCATTGTCAAGGCGTGTTGATATTTGATGGATAAGGTTAGACTGGAATCAGAAGGGTCTGCATGGATAACATGCTGTCATAGCATTGCGAAAAAATGTGTCGTCCGAATCGCGCACCAAATTTTCCCAAATTAAAGAAGGACGTCATTGTTTCTTGCCGAAAATAAAAACTAGAAAACCCTATTGGGACTTTCTTCCCAAAAGGATAATAATCTGATACCAGTACGATGACAGCGTCATTTTGTCCACATAATTCAACGAAGACCATACCCGCTGTAAAATTAATTGTATTTAATTTAATGTTATTTTTGTTTTTTAATGTTGTTTTTAATTATTAAACATTTTAATGATTTAACGCCAAATTTTAAATTTGCAATCAAACTGGCATTTCATTAACCTTTCTGACGTTTTGATGCGGTGCATTCATTGGTCAAACAAACCATTCGTTTTGGTTTCAGTTGACATCATAAACTCAATGCAGGAGAGAATAACACGTGTAGAACTTCTCCAGACAAATTGTTTGGAAACAAACTCTGCCGCCAAAAAGTTTTCGGGCAGCCTCTCAAGAAAGGTCGAGTCATTATAGTCATTCAGTGAGAATGCATCCTGAAGCATCTGCTGTAAAAGGACACAGGAAACTCCACTAGATAAATTTATTTAAAACCAAAGATCAGAAACGCAAAACGCCAAAATATGCAGAATATTTCACAAAAATAACAGTGTGTAATGAAAATGTGTCAATTTTACAGTAGCGTTAGAGATGCCCCGACAGACACATCCATGGAGGAAAATACCCTGCTCTTGATTTTATTTTAACTCGCCCGCAGCAAAGACAAGGATCCAGACTTCGCATAGGTCATTCATCAGTCACCCTGCGCGAAATGTTTTTGAGACCGGGGCAGGTTTGGTGGTTGAGTTTAACGGGAACAATCCAACTTCCTACCATACTCGTATATGTTCCGGACTCCCCCATTAGCCATTCGGATACAAGAGCTGCGCCTCGCAAATCCCCTCGTCTGCGGAAACTGTCAAAGAATTACATCATTGTTACGCTATACAATGTTTAAACATAAACTTTCGAATAAAGGAGACCTCAAGAGAACGCCTGTCATCTTCATGACAGCTCAGATAAATAATGAGTTTTGGACAATTCTCAACCTATAACGAAAATTGAATGACTGGACAGCTATGACTAGGTAATCAAGGAGGATTAAATGTAGGGAATATGCGGTCTAATCATGGTTGTGTTTTTGTTTATACCTATACAGGGTAGCCAGTAAAGCAGAAATCCGAAAGAAAACAAAGGTTTTAACATCGTTGAGTCCTTCAGCCTCATACGAGTATGCATTTTTATCGCCAGATGCAGACCGCAGCAGGAAAACCACAAACCATTAGTGTTGACACAAAAAATACACCGCAAAAGATCGACATCAATAATCATGGAAAATGCCAAGCAAAACATGGAAATCCAACAGTAACCTCGCCAGTTTATCCTAAATACACCTTTCAATAGTCTTCTAACAGAGGGTCATCCTAAATACACCATCCATATAGAGGGTAGTCTAAATTGCTGGGAACAACTGATCGGGCGTGTTCCTCATGTCCGTAGGAATCAAATTTATTCAGTGACAAAATTCGCTCTGACCTCCCATTTTGGAGATATGGCCTCCCTATAAAGTTCCCAATGTGAGCCCTTTTCGGGTGCATGTGGGGGTTGATTTATTTGATGTTAAGTTATGATTTTTGGTGAACGTTCTCCCCAAGGCAAACTGAAGAGAAAACGTTCCGTGACAAAATGCGCTCCCACCCCGCAATTTCGGAGATGTGACCACCCAACAATCGGAAGGGGAGCCACGTTAGGGTGCCATGTGCTAGTGGTTCATTTCTGTGTCACACACTGCTGATTTTTCGAGAACAAGTTCCCAAGATAAAATGAAGAGAAAACTTTCTGTGAAATGTTTCCTTCTGAAGCCCAATTTTTGAGCATGAACGTTTTGAGAAAAGGTGGAGTTGGTTGAAAATGCGAAGCCTTTCTATGGTTGCGTGCCATCATGTGCTGAAAACGGAATCATAAAAAGTGGCGGCGGAATTAATGTACCATCATGCATGTGTTTTTCCTTTTTAACTGTTGCCTCCGAAACTTTTTTTCTTTCTTTTTACTCTAATACAGGCGGTAGAAATTAAAGCGCCAGATTTCAACAGAGCTTTGTGGAGTTGTCAGATTTTGAACTCGCTTGTTAAAGAGGATCTTTAATTTCTGCAGCATGGAGTTTTTGCTAAAATCTGAACAGTCGCAATTTTGTACATGTATGAGTACATTAATTCTGCCGCCGCTTTTCTTCGCCATACACGTTTAGATTTTGGTGCATTGGCACGGGGCATTTCCGCACTTTCGTTTGTCTCCATTGCGCTGCGAGCTCGTATCCGAGAGCTGCGAGCTCGTATATATAACGCGAAAACGGCAACGTTTCAATTTACAAACTGTTAACGCAGTGAAATCACCAAATCATTGGAGAAAAACTGCAAAATTATTCAGAAAATTCACTGAAATCATGTTTGCAATCAATCACTTTCGACTGAGGTTGGTACAATCGCCGTGAAACCCTCTTCATTCATGGACAAGGGAAAAGTAACAAATTCGTGGGTACCATTTGAAATCATCTTTTGTAATCAATTAAAATCAGCAATCGATAATGCCTTCATTTTTTCAACAATTCGTTTCAAATATATAAATCAGGAAAATTTTCTATTTTTCTATCAAAATCCTACAGATGGACATTTATTAATTTCGAGAACTCAGAACGGGATCCCCAGCAGTGTTCCCATTCTATTGTTGAGTTTTCAATTTTCGCCGCTGTCTCAAGTGCGCGGAGGAAGGAAAGGAAGGACTATAGTTTTCAGTTGAGATCGCTGCAACTGTCAAATGCACGCTGAAAAGAAATCCTGCGTCTCAATAAAAGCCGTGCCGCCTCCTTTTCCTTGGCGTGGAGATGGAATCAGATGGTACCTATTACAGAAAGAAACTGATTATTATCTCTGAGTAATTATTAGGATTTCCTATCCATTTGCCTTATCTATGTCTAGCGAGAGGCCGCTCTATTCGTTGTACTTTTGCATTCTGATGAAGAAGTTTCGGTCCACGGGTGGACTGCCTTCACAATGAAGCCGTAATAAAGGCGGTACAGGATGTGATAAATGTTCCCTCATGGATTGTCTGTGGTGTTTCATCATTGGCTTGGTGTGGACACATTCCGTGGATTAACGAGAATTTGCAGCGAAAGCGAGCCAGTTATGCGTTTGGCGTTGTCGACGGATTGTTATATAGTTATGTTATCCTGCGTTGTCTATCGAAACAACAGCTTTTTCCAACAAGGATCAAAATGAAAGAAATTGTATTGCAAAAATTTATTTCTGTGCCATTGCTCTACTCTTTTTGCCATTGTTGCGAAAATTGCATCCATCTGCAGATAGCCTTCGAGCAGAAGCTGAATGTGTGTAGCAATGAAGAATTATCCTACCTGAGAGTTAAGCATCACTTTGTCCTTGTTCAGAGTTTGATCCAGGATCAAATTTTGATCCTTGTGTGAAATATTGGGAAATGATTTCTGTTTCAATCTTGGGGCATTGTTTAATTAAATGAAATTACTGAGCGAATGAGGAATGGTTAGAACCGCTCGGATAGACGACACTTCTTACCCAATCTCGTCAACCTCGACAATTCAACAAAGAATTGTTGAGGTTGACGAGATTGGGTAAGAAGTGTCGTCTATCCGAGCGGTTCTAACCATTCCTCATTCGCTCAGTAATTTCATTTAATTAAACAATGCCTCCCACAAAAATATTTGGGGAAGGGATCTGAAGCACAGATCCCTTCCCCAACAATTAAATTAACTAACAGACAATTAAAAAGAAACTCAACCATCAAAGCAATGTCATCAAAAAATAAAAAAGACGAAAAAGAAAATGCTTGCATTCAAAAGACGAAAACCAAGTCAATGCGTTCTGTTGGCTAAGATAACTCAAGCAATTTTGATATTGGGGGAATCTCGGGTAAGAGCATTCCATTCCCAAATAGTTCTGGGGAAGCATGAATGAAAATAAGGACTGAAAACAATTAACGGGGGCCGAAAATGCATTCCTTTTTCTGTTCTGGTTGCGGAGTTTCAAGTAATAATATGCCGCAGGCAAAACAAAGAAGGGTTGCTACAGTTTGGGGCTTCCCCTGAACGAATTGTGCAATGATAACACGTACTCTAGATGTGTGATATCAAATCGGGAGTGACTTGAGCTTATTGTTTTTTTAATTCCAATCCACAATAGCGAATCTGACGTCAGCGCTTTGGACAACCTGGTGTATCTTTACAGAACGAAAGAGTAACTCATTGAGAATATTTTCCTGAAGGCGAAACGGGAAATGTGTGGTCCTGAAGCTGCGCAGATGACCGAGCTGACAAGGGAGCGGGCACATTCGAACGGTGTGTTGTTTTTTTCTGTGATCGACTGCCAGCGATTTTTTTGAAACACGTAATAAAATGATTTCCCAAAAAATGAAAAAGAAGGATCTCACAAAGGAAATTTAGAAAAACATAAAAACACCATTTGAACCACATCGCATCTGCAGGCTGCAAGGTGGACTCCAGGCACCAGGCGAAAAGGATGCTTTGGTCAGGTGAGTTTGCTTTGGTTAAAATTTCCAACAAGTGGTGTGGCGTTGATGACAGCAAAATGTCCCAGTGTGTGAAAGTGGACTGGTAAAATCATGCATGGCAAGGTATAGGCATAACAGCGAGGCGGAGACTTTCACCGGTTTCGTAGATACGAAAGGACTTGACAGGACTGGAAGTCTCGAGAATCGACCCAGGCTGCGTTGGCACCGTTTTTAAACTGTCCAATCTGGGCCACCCTGTATCCATTCTGCATTGTCTCAAGTTTCTGTTGTATCATGCGAGACGCTTTTTCGTCTTAATGGACACGGCCCTTTGAAATTATAAACGACGCCGAATCTGATATCACAAAGGGTTTCGAAGGAGAACAGTTGCTAAGGAATAGCAAGAGGTGCACAACCTCAAGGGGCGTGGAACTCAGAAGGGTCAGGGGCGCGCGCGGTCAAATCCAATGAGGAGGGAAAACACTTGATAATTGCAGGGTAGAATTGCCGGTAGGCTAATCCCCTGTGACGCCAAGTTCAAAGGCGCCTGATAATGTAGCCAGAAAGGGTTCATTTTACCACCATTAGGGTAGCAAGTATCTTTTTCCTTGATACGATGCATGTTCATTTTCAAATACGACCCTTTAAGAATCCTCCAATTGCGTTTGAAATTTGAAGAAAAACGCAAAATGCACAGTCATTCTGCGCGTTTATCAGGGCTTTCCCCTCTTTATGCGTTGGATGGTTTCCAGTTACTTTTTCCTATCCGAATACGCAAAATTAATTTGTGCGTAGGTTAAAGAGGTTTTTTGTCCATTAATTAAAAATCCAGCTTAATTATTACAAGAGTCGTTTTGAAAACGCACAGCTAGCTGGCTGAAATTTAAGTCAAGTAGATTAAAACGAATAACATCAAAGGATCAACGGACTTCTTCGGTCAGAATCACTTTTGTTGATTGTTGATTGTTGAAAAAATGTACCTATAACAAGTGCAGAAAAAAAATATAGACACAGGCAAAAACGTCGTGTGGTGTTACTGCCTCTTGAAATACAGGGTGAGTCACCACGAATGTTGGTGTTTTTCCTATCGCAATTTCCGCGAAAACGGAGATATCTCCATAACCACCCCTTGCACCCCTTTGAGACACCGCCAAATGTGTCTTCACCGAATCGCAAGAAGACTGAGGTCTCAGGCCATCATCCGATACACGAAGAACGCATGCCTGTCGAAAAAACGCCCCTCCAACCTCTCTACCCCTTCCCGCAGAAAACCACCTCTAAAACGGAAGCCAATGGATGGATTTGAGTCGGATCACTTCTGGTGCCTTCAGAACAAGGAAATGAACAACTTTGTAATTGAAACTATGGACCTCCGAAGCACAGTTCCGGAGATAATGCGCAGCATAGAAAACAACCCTAACTTCACCAAAACGGGCGTAGGGGTGTCAATTTGGGAGAACCAAATGGAACCAAACGAAGCGCAAGAGAACCAGGCTCCAAAACCTCCATTGCATCACAGTTGTAGGTGCAGCCGTTTTCGCGGAAATTGCGATCGAAAAATACAAACATTGGGGGTGTATCACCCTGCAGGTATATCTTTTCACAAAATTGTGTTGGTATCTATATCTTTACTGGAAATAGTCACGGTTTAATTTTGTAATGCACAGACGTTAGAAGCTTTTCAAAACTCTTTTCTCAGTAGAGGTCAATAATTCTTTATAGCAATTGTATTTTTTGTAATTCCTTTGTTATTCCATTGTAATGAAATGAAATGTATCAGTGGTGGCTTAGGGTCCTACCAAGTAAGTTACGCTAGAAATCTGGTGCTCGTCACGCAAGTCTTTTTTATTTTTAGCGCAGCAGATGGATTTCGATGCAAAATTAAATAAAAAATCAATTTTTCATTGCAATCGGCTGCATTATTCCTTTTTTTATTTAAAGTTTATGTTTTATCTATTTTATCAATGTGTATTTTTCTACTCGCAATAATAACTCTGAAGCCACGCAAGCCACATTTCGCACCAAAGTTAACAAAAGAACGAAACACATGTCGTCAAAGTTATGTTTCAAGGTGCCCCCTATGTCGAAACAACCTAAACCAAAAACAGGCCAATTTTTGAGCCTCACAACACAGACAGAAGTGCACGCTGTCTGCACTTTATCTGCCTTAAAGGCGCAGATTCCGGCTGCAGAAGGGCGTGTCGCAATGCTCCTTACCGTCACCTGGGTGCAGACGACAAAAGGTCACCGGCTCCGGTTCGTAGAAGCAAAAATCTTGTTTCAGCCTAATTTAGGCGACAATGTGCGATTTCAATAAATTGTCTGGCAATTTTAACCATCAGGCATGGAATTGCTTCAGCCCTGACCAACCCTTTGACCTAACCTGATCATTAACGCTCGCAAACGTGCATTCGGCTCCAGACTGCGTTGGTTAATGATGCAAGCAAAAATGTGAAATTGCAACGGCTGCTATAGGTAGCGTTCATTTCATCCAGCCAGACCAGGTCACCGAACCAAGGTGTGCAAATAGTGGAGGATGCGGTTGCAATCCGCGTGTAATCTCAAATAAGTTGGCAGCTGTTCTGTCCTACTGAGTTAGAGCTTCCAGGCAGGCAAAGAGGTGTGGCCGCAGCTGAATTTGTTTTCATCAGCATTTGCAGCAACGAGGTGCGAAACTTCAGGTCATTTGCAGGTGACAAAGCCAAAAGATTGTCTGAAAATGTTTGTGTGCGAGAATTCCAACGAGCTGCAAGAACCTCGCCCCATGTGCATACAGGGTGAGTTTTAATTGTCTGAGAATATTTCGTCCAGGGCTGGGTTTTGTTGTTCTGAGCAAAATATGTTGAATGATTTTTTTTTAATTTCCAACCGTTTCGGAGTTATTTGGGGTCTGAAAATTAGCGTACACTCTCAGGTGTGTTTGGTCATTTTTGCGTATTTCCCATAATAGCTCTTTTCTTTTGAGATGTTTGAAGTCATTAGCCATTAAACTTGCTGGTTAATCACTTAAAAAATCTGAAAAGAAAAGAGCTATTGGGAAATACTCAAAAATGACTAAACACACCTGAGAGTGTACGCGCTAATTTTCAGACCCTAATAACTCCGAGCGGTTGAAAATTAAAAAAATCATCCTGCATATTTTGCCCAGAACAACAAAACCTAGCCCTGGACGGAATATTCTCAGACAATTCAAGCTCACCCTGTATGCGAATTCAAACTCACCTTGCATTTACACGAATCACCCTGTATTCGAATACTCCTACGATGGTGTAGTGGAGTTTTTTTCAATTTACTGCCGAATGCATTGTCTGGGACACGTCATCGAATGCATCTGTATTCGAATTGGCATCTTGGCATCGCCAAAAGAAACTAGAGAGGCCATTCAAGCGGCGGACAAAACTCAAGTGGACAGGGTGGTACAAAAATATCCTTCATATACCTACAGAAGTATCTTTGGATTTTTCAGACAATTTCATAGAGAGAACTACAGAGCCAACCAAAAGTCCCGTTCCCATAGGAGAAATTTGGTCTGGCTGATGCAGGGACATTGTGTTATTTAAACAGGGCTTGATGCAACTAACGCCTCACACCGCTGTAGAGAAAAACAAACAAACAAACAATATGCAAGCAAACATGATTCAATTTCGAGTAACGTGCACGAGTTTCGTATGATGTTTTGCGGCGCATGTTGCCTTTGATTCTAAATGGCGCCTGAGCAAATAATGAACCGCGAAGAACTTCGGCAAGGATTATGAACCGTGAGAACGGTTTGTGAACGGGGAAAATTTGTCAAGCGTAAAGTTCCATAAATTTAGAAATGAACATTCTCAGATCCACGCATGGGAATTATTATTTTCCCCATGTATAAACGCCCTGCAACAGAACTTGGACGCCGTCTTCCCATGTTTTAAATACGTATTAAACCTGTGATGTTTACCACAACACATCACACATCACACCACACATTACATCTCATCACACATCATACATCACATCACACATCAATGTCACACATCACACATCACACATCACACATCACACATCACACATCACACATCACACATCACACATCACACATCACACATCACACATCACACATCACATATCACACATCACACATCACACATCACACATCACACATCACACATTACACATCACACATCACATCACAAATCACACATAAACATCACAGAAACCCGTGATGTTTATGACAGAAAACGTGTTTGATATGTTTTCCCAAACATATGCAGGGTGATTCAGAAATAGTGGTCAAAACTTCGCCCACGCATTCCCCTGTTCATGCTGAACAAAAACGTCCTGATGAACCAATGTCCGCAAATGCACCGTTTGG
>JASGXE010009608.1:0-15997 GCA_030068105.1 Sinentomon sp. SZTP_YWyxl
TAAATAAAAGAGACGAGAAAAAGGCATGGTTAGACAATGATCGGTATCAGGTATCGGTATCAGATTTACTCTGTTCTACAGGTTTTCATGCCATAAAGGCAATCATCAATTGTGAACAGCAGAGGTTCATCATATACCAGGGAAGGGAGGGGAAGGTGTGGGAAGGAAACGCGACCGTCGGCTGCATTATCGAAAGGAGGGGTAAAGGGAAAAGGAGGGGAAAGAACCGTGAAGAGATCATCGGAATGTGGACGGGGCCTAGTCATATAGCAATCACTTCAGACACCCAAGCAGACACACACACATACACAACCAGGCAAGATCCAACCTTGAGCAAACTCTGGCACTCATTTCCTCATGCATACCCAATCACAATCTCAAAAAAAAAATACAAAAGGTGGAAAAAAATAGTAAAAATAGAACTTCCCGAGAAGATAGGGATGCAGGTGGTAGTTATGTAAAAAAAAGAAAAGCAAAAAAGAAGGAAAAAGGAGAAAAAAAAACAAAACACGATAAGGGATGAGAGCATTTTAGAGCAATACGTGAGTACCTACCCTATCCAGTGCACTACAATGAGGGAAAGGTTCGCCTTGCGTCAGTCGCGCGGCGAGAGCGCCGTCCGGCAACTGCCGGTTAACAAGCGCAGGGAGTCACGGAAGCACCAGCGGCGTTCGCCAGCAGTACGCACACTCCCTCTTCCCAGCTGCGTGAAAAAGGTTTTGCACTGACCACGCAGTGGGGGGCCGCCAACATGGGCCGCCGAGGCCGACTCCGGGCAGGTTCCCGGCTTAGGTCTGGGCATGGGTCCCTGACCCGTTCCCAGACCACAACTTTATCAACCCCATGCATTGCACCAGATCCGAATAGGGCTCACAAGATTAGGCTTAATTAAGAACAATCAGGCATATTTTGAGACAGAATTAGTGATTCAACAGAGTTGTAGGATAAACAATTCCAGTCTACAATAGTTCTTGGAATGAATGAATACTTGAGTATGTTCTTGGAAGGTTGATAAAGGTTAATCTTGAAAGCATGGTCATGTCGACCAATGTAAGCAGGAGCAGCCAGAGTATCAGAAAGACATGACCAACCACCGTGATGTGTGAAAATTTTACTGAGAGCTGAAAGCCTGAACTGAGAACGCCTGTCGGAGAGTGGTGGCCAATTCAGAGAGGAAAGCATTGAAGAGACGCTCGAGTAGGGAGAGAAATCATTCTTTACAAAGCGAGCTGCTCTGCGTTGAACTTTTTCAAGTTCGTGAATGAGAGAGATGTGGAAAGGATCCCAGATTATGCAGGCATATTCCAGGAGGGGACGGCTAAGTGAAATGTAGAGAATTTCCTTGGTTGCAGGAGAACAAGATTTGAATATGCGTCTGATTTTGAGAAGAGCAAAATTGGCATTTCGTGCAATAGTGTTTATATGCAATTTCCAGGACAGGTCGGATGTCAGTGTTATACCAAGATATTTGCAGGATGTTGCGGTGGCCGAAGAAGGAAGGATATAAGAGGATTGAAGGGGATGAAGCTTAGTCGAGAACCGGATGTGGACACACTTTCATGCATTTATGCATAATAACCTGCTTAATGCAGCGTCTGATACCTATACCTATACCTATTTAGCGCAAGGCCCCACCGCAGGCTCCAAGAGTCAAGGGAAGCAAGATCATCCTGCAGTGAGTTTACATCAGATTGAGATTGAATGGTCTTGTAGAGAACACAGTCATCAGCAAATAGCATGATATTCGAAGAAGATATGACATCAGGAAGGTCATTGATGAAAATAAGAAAGAGAAGAGGGCCTAACACACTACCTTGAGGTACACCTGATGTTACTGGAAGTAAATGATCCTTGTAGAAAAGAAACTAAGCAGGGAATAAACAAGTAGCTACCTAATCAAGATTGGAACCAACCTAATGAGGTAATACACTAAGCTTGGGCTTTATGGCAGATAAAAAACTGGTGTCAGATTTGTTCAACATGTCATGGGAAATTCCAAGCCTGTTCCAGAGAAACATGAAATTGTTTAGGAATGAGAACCTAGTTACATTTTTTGACAGTGATGGTGGGAAGAATGAAACGAGGTCACCAGCCCTCGTAGACCCTGTGTTTTTGATCAGGTTGCCACGGCATCCAGCCCAGCCACCTTCGCCTTTAATGCACTTCCGAAAGATGGAAAACCCTCTGAGCCTTCTCCTCATAGCAAGGGATTCCCATCCTAGTTCCTCCCTGAGCAATGACACACTGGAATGAAAAGAGAAGTCCCCAGAAACAAACCTCACCGCCCTGCGCTGGACAGACTCAATTGCATCAATGTTGCATTGAAGATGAGGATCCCAGGTCGTTGTTGAGTATTCTAACAAGGAGCGGACCAATGAGAAGTAAAGTATTTCCTTAACCTTTCTTGAGGCGTGGGAATAGTGCCGGATAAGAAATTTAAGTTGATTTGATGCCCGTTTTACCATCTGAGTTATATGAGGGCCCCAGTTCAGGGTAGGGCTGAAATGAATGCCGAGGTATTTGATATTGTCTGACGTCCATGTTGAAATATTCATATTCGTGGGATCCGGATCCGGCGGCAGGGATGCGCAAGATGATTTTCGAAAATTGAAAAACGGCGTCAATGTGCCTGGACCTGGAACCTCACGAACACGTCCAGGCAGGTGAGCTGTGAATGTGCCTGGAACTCCACGAATGCGGCTGGAACTCCACAAATATGCCGGGAACAACACGAATGCCTGGAACTTTTCGAATGTATCAGCATCACGCTTCTGTCCCCACAGTCAGGGATGGGTAGGTATAATACGTCACGTATTATACGGTAAAATTTACGGTATTATACGTACGTATAAAACCCACGTATTATACGTTTCGCCGGATGTCAGCACATGTTTTTGGGGTGCAAAGTGGCGGGTAAATTGATTGGGCATATTGCCAGAGTCGTAAGATTTGTATTTATTTAGATAATTAAAGAAGTTTAAACGAAAACGTATAGGGTCAAGATGCAATACTTGTGCAGCAATCGACATTTAAGCTAGGAATTTTAAGTCGATTCGTTCATGTTGTATGAAATAATGGGACTGGGAATTTTCTTTTCATTGACTGCGATGTTTTCACATTTTTTCTCTGTAATGGGCTTCATTTTTCCTGACTTAAAAGCAAATAAAGGAGGACAGCCATCGCATGATGATGCCACAATGGGGTTAAGCCCAACTGATTGGCAATGCTGGGAATTGCTTTGTCTGCACTTTGAATTAGTTTTCAAATTGCTCAAATTGGGCCTAATATCAGTACAAAATTAATACGGTCAGTGGGAAGATGGGATATGTCATGGTTCACCCATGCCACAAGTTAAAACACTTCAATTTATTTTCTTAACTAAACTATTTGCTCCTTCAGTTTACAAACAGATTCAAGGTACCTACAATGCTTGAAGTTTCCAAGTTCAAGGTACCCACAGCAATGTTGAGCATGAGTGGATTAGATTTGTTTGGTGAGAACTGGTGCTGTTTATGCCAAATGAGATGCAGCAATGTTTTAGTAAATCCAAGACACCGTGTGCAAAATTTAAACTCATTCAAAAATGGAAAAAATAACGTGACCTTCACTTCTCTATGTCCTGCAATTCTCCAAACGACTCTTACTCTGAGGTTACTCGTATTTCACAAATGTTTTTATTGGAGACGCAATTTTCCCTTTCCAGTTTTCCCAGCATTATTTTTATCTTAAAAAAGATCCATTCACCAACTTCTGTTATCCTTTTTTCAAAAGCATGTTCCTTAAGGCAGGTAGGTACTGCTGCTCAAAGGTAAAAAAATTCGTAAAATTTAAAGAGGATGTTGAATATGCCAAAAAACTGTACTGAGCTCCCAATGCAATCAATGACAAGCACATTATGCCTTGACCCCTCTGTCTGGACCAAATGTTGGCGAAAACTAGTTCTCAAAATTTTTGGGCTCCCAACAAGTAGTTACCAACAACATTAATTGATGCCTAATCAATTAAAACATATTCAATATAATTAAAAAAATTCAAAAGGAAATACAATTTTTTTATTCAGACCCAACTAATTTTGTGCAGGAATTTGTTTGTTGGTCAGTGTTCTTTTCTGATCTTGTGGAAATTTGCAGACAAAGCAATGACCACAAAATGATACCAGTCCAATGGCAAAAAGGAGTTGTGAATGCTCATCGCAGATCTTTAGCATGGAAAAGGCAGCAGTAATAGTCAGACCTGCCTAATGTCAACATTTGGTAGGGACGCGTATCTATCTATCTAGCTACCTGCCTGTGTTCTTTTTGCAATTGATAAAAAGACTTATCCTGTTCAGGGTTGGAAAAAAACATGTTTTTTTCTTAAAAAACATAAAAAACGTTTTAAACAAACGTTTTAAACGTTTAAAACATGTTTTTTTGTTTTAAACGTTTTTTTTCATGTGTTTTTTCCCATTGTTTAAAACGTGTTTTAAACAGTTTTAAACGTGTTCCAAAAGGCTAATTTTGCAACAATGTAGTGACAATGGTACTTGAAAAAGGCAACAATAATGGTTTATTATTGAAGGCAACAATATGGTTTTATTGATAACAATTACAGAAAAACGTGAAAATTGAGTAAATTAGCAAAAAGCATTTTTTTGTTTTTGCAGATTGTTTTAAACAAAGCATTTCAAACAAGTTGCGGTTGTTTTAAGCATGTTTAAAACACGTTTAAAACACAATTTTGTTTAAAACAAACTGTTTTAAAACAAGTCGTGGTTGTTTAAAACATGTTTAAAACAGATTGTTTTAAACAGAATGTTTTAAACGAACAACCCTGATCCTGTTTACTGCTCTTTTCTCTTTTAATTTAGGCCTGCTTGCTCACTTGCATTGTGATGTGCTCAAAATACGAGAAAAACTCGTGCCACATGTCTTTTTTGGTTTTATACGTTTTATACTGTTTATACGTGAGTATAATACGTCACGTATAATACGTGGCCAATTTCCAATTTACCCATCCCTGGTTGGGGGCCACAGGCAGTAAAAGCCATTGGACGTGGTAAACCCCGGTCAGACATGCATCATTTTTTTTGCCTCGTCAATTACCACAACAACAATAAAGTCGTCGTGTTCTTTCACCGAGGCAGCATGTATCTTTTTGTGTTTAGATAAGAACAAACCGTCGCGATCGGCAATAAAAAGAAAACATGGTTTCAAGTGCAACCTTCGTGCAGAGAGATTGCGGTACAGTTTTAGAAACCCTTGGTGGGTATTGTCAAGAAATGTGGCCAGAAAAATAAAAATAAAAGAACACGAACCAGGTCAGGCGACGTGAAGATCCCAGAATGGCATTGTCCAGATGGTGACAGTTTGACAGCAGGCTCGGATGAATAGATAACACAACAACAAGAAATCAATTTGGTCACAAATATATCAATTTCGGTAGGTACCTCAATTTTTAGTGCAAGAAAACATGGGAAAAAAAGGAAAAGGCACAATTAGCATAATATCTCCAAGGAAACGAAATGGGGGCATGATCCAAGAAACATATATACCTGAGAAACCACCTGAGTTATTGTGCTGCACCCAAATTGCAGCACAATAACTCAGGTGGGATTCAAAATAGGCAAAATACAAGTTAAAGATGCATTCAGGTGGAAGATTGGTCCGTGCGTCACGCAAGATGGACAGTCCCAATGAGGATTTGCCATATAGAATAACCACATTGTCATCCCAGGAGAGTCTGGAATCCAAAACAACGCCTAGTAATTTAGAAGACTGAACTTCCTGCACAATATTGGGCCCAACTGATATGGACCTGGGTATCAAGTTTTGAACAACGTAACCAAAATCAATGAAGGATGTTTTTATCAAAATTCAAGAACAAACTGTTACAGTTATACTAATGGTGCAGTCTCGTGATAACAGACTGTGAGAGAGAAAGCACACTATCTAAGGAAGCACTGGAGACTACCACCGTAACATCATCAGCAAATGCAACTGTTAAAACATTGGAAGGCAGGTATCTAATTAAAGAGATCGTTCAAAAATACGTTAAATAATAGGTAAAGGGCCTAAAATACTACCTGCCTTGTGGAACTCCTCTCACAAGAGGTACCCAAGATGATAAACTTGATCCGATCCTCACACATTGCATCCTACCTGACAAATAGGAGGCAAGCAGTTCACCAAATTTTCCTCGAACCCCATATCTATATAACTTGCTCAGGAGAATTTTATGATCAACACTATCAAACGCCTTGGATAAATCAGATAAATTTGGTTGTTTGTTGGATGGAGCACCACTTGATCTGCTTTATGTCGCTCTGTTTATATTTTCTAACAGTAGGACATAACTACTACGGGAACAAATTTGATACCTACCAACGGATTATTGAATTTGAGTTAAACATTGCTCATCTGCACTAGTGAAATCAATTCTGGAGACGATGTCAGAAGTTCAAGAGACTGTAAATTTCAATGAGCAGTGTTTTAGTGAAGTTGATTTCAAAGATTCTACCTTCAAGGATGAAAATACAGAGGGGGAAGCTGACTTCTCAGAGTACATCAAGAGTTAGGAAGTACAAGCACGGCTGATCTGTGAGTAGTCCCAGTGCTAGTGCAATCCTGTTTGCAACATGGACTCTGATCAGGCTGAATCGGAATCAAGGTCTTTTGAAGGGGAGGATGTCAAAGAGCCAGAGGATGCCATCAGGGATAGCTACACCACACTGCAGACGAAAGAGGTCGAAGTAAAGAAAGATGCTGGCTCGAATTTTCCTGGCACATTGCAGGAGGAGGAAGGAGAATCGAGTAATGAGATGGGAGATGATAAATGCTTTGCTGAGGTCAAAGTTGACCATTGTACACAGGATGTGCATTCTTCGTCTGCAAGTTCAGGTATGATGGGTCTTTTCCATGCCTACTTTTTCCTTCTGAAATTCTTTTCTCACGATTTATTTGGATATTTTAATTGTGGAATTTAATTTTTGTCTGCAGGATGAAGAGCCATGATTCCTTCACTAATTTCAGGCAGCTAAAATGTTAGCTGTTGTATTCCTCTGGCTGTGATCGTTCTATGATGACTGTTTTGTTGAACAGGCACCCTGGCCCAAAGTTGTGCCAGATACTACTTTCCATCGAGACCAGGGCAAAACTATTTTTGATTTCTTGCCCAGTTTTATCATGAATTTGATGCAAAATTGTCCACAATTAAAATCCAGGTCAGCCATTTCTTTCCATTTCACCAGGCTGGGGTATCAATGTAACTTCAGGCCATTGGCAGGGTGTGTTGGGTGTAGAAACCAAGTATGTACATACAGTGAATGTTGCACTTGAGAAGTTTGCAGACAGTACTTGACCAGAAGTGGGCATCCATTGGGAAATTCAAGGGAAACGACAAATGTTGGTAGCTAAGGTGGAATGGCCACCCAACCGCACCTTAGCCACATTGTAACATTGTAAAAAACTACATAAACTCGAAATTCATAAAGTCAAGATTTTTGCAACAAGGAAAAGAAGGTACCAAAATGGTTGCCACTTGTCAGGAAACAGACCTGGCAGCATACAGTGTCATTTACAATCATACAAGTAAGTGCAGCACGGAGTGATGAAGCACACTTATTCACTTGTCAAAAATCTGTGTTGTTTAATCTTAATTTATATCCGAGTAGGTATGAAAAATGTGATTTGTTGGTCTTGTGTATTTTTCTCCACTCATATGATTTTTCCATCCACCTTGTAGCTCAGAGCTGGGGGTCTGCTTCTCTTGATGGATTGTTTGGGATGCCAGGCACAAAGGTTAGGAAGGAAAACCCTCGCATATCCCCCCAGGGGTAAACGAGTACAATGTGTGGAGACTCACTCATGGGCTGGGTCCACATGGTCCAAGGGCACTTCATCCAGTTTTGAAACATATACAATAGTTTAGATAATCAGACAAGTTCACCATCTGAGGAAGAGTGCAGAGGAAGCATGAACTCATTGGGAATTTACACCAACTTAAATAGATCCTTGAAACTTGGCATGAACATAAAAATAACCAAAATGGATTCACCGATCTTGGAAGCACCCACCATTGACTTATGTGTTGGTAACAAAATCGCCGCCATTTGTGACTGCAATATTCACACCATACCTATGCAACGCTCCCATAAAAATTGGTTGACTAGCTGATGGTAGATAGCCACAAGAGCCAGGACTGAGTTTCACGGTAAACAGGATTCCAAACAGGATTCCTATACAAGGCACCTTTACTGTGTATCGCTTCCTACATTGGACTGACTTGGAGGAATAGTGCCAGAAAATGTGTTCACTTGTGCAGCCAAATTTTTCGCGCGACATGTCAATGCCACTGCAACACCACAACAAGATGCGATCGTTATCCTGGCGCGGGATAATTTACCACCATCTGAAATCACTGAGAAATCTATGTAAAAATTCTTAGCATCAACACTTTCATGAATGAATTTGTTTGAAGCTCGTGGAAGGCGTCTTGATGTTGGAAAGAAGTTGCTGTGCTTTGCTTCCACCACAAACCACCAATTTGGTTTGTGGTGGAAGCAAAGCACAGCAACTTCTTTCCAACACTTTCATGAATGTCAAGGAAACAGGAAGTTTACATTTTGTTTGCACCAACGTTTTCAAACGTTTAACTTTGCACCATTCCAAACGCTCCCTGCACACACACTCTGAATGAGAACTCCAGCCTCCCACATGAATTTTGCAACGTTGGTCAAAAGAGCGAGAAATCAATCACATTCATACAGACAAAACTGAGACAGTTCTTGCCACCTCTTTGATTTTGCAACTCTGGTGAACAGACGAATGATGCCTCCGTTCAGAGATTACTCACATTTGGACAGACGAAGCTGCGATAACAATTGAGAAATTAACTTCCACAGGCTTGCCAGCTCTTTCAGTGATGTGGTGCACCTAACTTTTTGCATCATTGAATCAAATTATGTTTGCAAAGTCTGGCTTTATTCCTTTTTTAAACCTTTTTCATTCCAGAATTCCAGTCAAATGAAGAGATTTTAAATCACGAACCAGATACGAAGATGGAATGCCCACCCTCCCTTTGCTTCCAATCAAAGACAAGTCTCCAGGATGGTTGCAGTGAAGCTTATCAAGATCCAAGGATCTTCAATTGCTATGTTAAACTCGTACAACTTGACTTAGCAAACCGGGCCATCTCTCAGCAACTCTACCAGTCCCAGCTTCCAAAAAGAACCATCGTCAAGAGATTGGTTGTCTTAGTCAGAGACATAGTGAAATATGGTCAGGCTGACCTCAAAGCGAAGTCACGTTATGATTTAACGTTACGCAAGCATCTTTACGGCTTATCCCAGCCCCGGCATGTCAGTGATGTCAAGTCTGATGCTCCTGCAATGATGGCAGCTAACCTTGGCATCAACAAAAAGTGCCAACCCTCTGTTTCGTCATGCAGCAATAAAAGCAGCTCTGAAAAGTCACCAGTTGACTTGACAAGGCAGCGTCTTTCAAGCACATTGACGAGGCAATTTAAATGTGACGAGTGTGATTACCATTCAAAATACAAGGGTCATTTGAAGCAGCACTTAATCCGGCACAGTTCCGGAAGACCATTTAAATGTGACAAGTGTAACTACTGTTCAAAGTACAAAAGTGGCTTACAACAACACCAACTCCGGCACACCTCTGACCGACCATTTAAATGTGATAAGTGTGACTACAGTGCAAAGGACCGTTGCAATTTGCAACATCATCTGATCTGCCATACTTCAGAGAAGTCGTTTAAATGCGACAAATGTCAGTTCTCGACAAAGCGTCTGGAGAACTTGCGTGTCCACCACATTGCCAGGCACTCGTCACATAGGCCATTTAAATGTGATCAGTGTGGCTACCGTGGGAAGTTCCGAAGTAGCTTGAAAAATCACAAAATCCAACACACTCTGGTCGTCAAGACGTTTAAGTGTGACAAGTGTGATTACTGTGGTAAGACAGCTGGTAGACTGCGAAATCATAAAAAAAGTCACTCCAGTGACAGACCGTTTAAATGTGACAAGTGTGACTTCAGTGCAAAGAATGCATATGGCCTAAAACACCACCAAGTTCTTCATTCCGACAGGTCGTTTGTGTGCGGAATGTGTGACTATTCAACAGATGCTGGGCATAAATTGAAGAGACATCAGATTGGCCATTCCACAGAGAAGCCATTCAAGTGTGATAAGTGCAGTTACTCTGCAAATTGCATGGCAAATTTACGGTCACACCAAATAGTCCACTCCACAGACAGACCTTATAAATGTGGTGATTGCGATTACCGTGCAAAAAGCATTACAAATCTGAAGACTCACCAATTCCGACACTCATTAACCAAGCCATTTAAGTGCGACTTGTGCGAATTCCAAACGCAACATCCTGGAGTTCTTTCATCGCATAATTAAACAGGCACTCTACACACAGGCCTTTCAAGTGTGACGTGTGCGACAAATTCTTCAAAGTGAAGATTGACCTATATCGGCACAAACAAAAGCATTCTGAATCATTCAGTTGCGACAAGTGCGGTTCTAACTTCACGTCCAACAAACACTTGAATCGACATTGCCGTGTTGCTCACCCTGAGATGATGCCGTTCAAGTGTACCATGTGTGATTATGTTACAAATGTGAAACCCTGTCTTGCAATTCACTGGATGCACTCTCACAATTCCTGCAGAGCGTTTAAGTGCAACGACTGTGAGTACTCTGGGAAAACAGCTAAGGCTTTGGAAGTTCACCAACTCCGGCATTCGACAGCAAAGCCCTTCGAGTGCGCACTTTGCAATTACAGGACAAATAAGTTGAACTCTCTAAAGGTACATTGTGGCCGCCTCCATTCCAACGATCCCAGGTCATTAAAATGTGACATCTGTGGCTATTGTTGCAGAGAAAAAAGTGACATAAAGGGTCATCTAAAGACGCATCAAAGGTCCACAGTTATGTAAAATTCTTTTTATCATTCGGCCTGATATAAGGGCTGCAGTTCATTAGGTCGCACCGTGTGGCCTTTTGAAATCCTTTACTTATATAGATATTAGATTGCATTCAATGATCTCAGAAAAATATCAGATCATGCTATGTCGTGTCCAAAAAAACGTTTAGTCTATTTTGTTTGTGGTGTTATTAATTTGTGCTTCTCAGACTGTGCTTTTTATGTCTGCAAATTTCCAACAACATCGTGGTGCATGACCCCAAAAGAGTTCAATCTGTCAGGTCGTGCTGAATTTCCGATACATCGACAATGAGCCTTGGCGTGAATATTTAATGGAGGGTGTCACATTTTAAACTAATTTTTGACAAAAATCGATATTTCGTTTTCACCCCCAAAACTTTCAGCGAAATCGGTTGAAAATATTGAGGTCAGAGCATCGTTTTGAGGATCGGGTCTCCCATCGCAAAACGGTTACTCGCACGCAACCAAAAGGAAGTTTTCTCGCAATTGCTTTTTCCGCCTGTTTCCGGATCTCAAATTAACTCAACTTTTTTGAGTTTTTGTCCGATTTCGCTGAAATTTTGACCAATTTTATTGTTCGTGAAAATCTGCCCAAAAAAGTAGACCACAATCGGCCATTTTGGTCCATTTCAGGCAAAGTTGCAGGTATATTTCCAATTACGGAGCTGTTTTTTCCCTTGCGGTAAAGTTTCAAATGCTTTCAAACAAATGGTGCTTGGACCATGAAAGTGGTCTGTTTCGTTGTCCGACTCTTGTAGATTGTCCACAAAAATTCAGCCAGATTGGTCAACAAACACAAAAGTTGAGCTTCATTTGTTAAAATGCTACTTTTTTGAACAATTCTTGTGTGCAGACTACCAATTGAATTGACCTCGGTTTGACCTTACAGAAGTTTAAGTTTGAGCAATATCTACCACCAAAAAACAAATGATGATTCTAAGTCAAGGGATTAGGCTACAAAGTTAGAAAAAAAGGGTGAAACCCTCCCTTAAGCTTCCTTGTTATATCATACTTACCATTGCTTTTCTATTATTTTTTGCTTTTAATCAGTTGTCAGTTGGCTCCATCTAGTCTCTCTATCCACAATCAAAAAGCCTTTATTTTTTCTGATGAATGCCTAGGTATCAGATTTATAGATATTTTAGAGATACTTAGGATATTGCCATTCGATGATTGATATTGTTTCCATCCACAGTTACAGATCAAGTGTCAGTCGAAATGATGTCTCTTCTGCAATGTGTTGGCACACTCATTGTGACTTGTGCAGATTTTCTCTGTGTTTTCTGTTTTTTTTACTTCAATAATTATTTGGATATGCAGCAACAATTCTTCACCTGGCATCTAATTTGGACAATTTCAATCAAGTTGTGTTGTCTCACCTGAATATTTTAGTCACTTTATGTATAAGTTGGTTTGCGCCAATTTGCAACCCATTCCTGCCGGTGGGCCAACTTCACAATGAACTTAGCCCACCTATTTTTCCCAGCTGCCACCCGGCTGATTTTTTGCATTTGGTTTGCATCAATTTGCACCCCATTCCCAGCGTTTGCACCCCAACTCCCTTCGAGTTAAATCAAGGGTTCTTGTCGGGGCCAACTTCACAATGAACTTTGTCCCCATTATTTTTTTCGTACGAATGACAATCAGCAGAAAGTGAGCGAAAAAAGTGACCAGAGCTGGATTGACAAGCAACTCCTTCGCGGACAAATCAACAAGTTTAGCGAACTCATGCAATGGGCTAAACCATCAATTCGGTCTCGGAACAAGTCACAATCGAAGTAACATGCTGTGAAGATCTGGCAGATTGAGTCCATGCAACATGTGGGTGATACACACAAAGAACTTGCCCTTTCCTTGCGAACTGGTCATGCCACAGTTCTGCTGGACTACAATTAAATTTTTCTTAATTTGTTGCAGAGGTCCATCATTCGCCAGTCTGTTTTTGGACATAAATAGCCAAAACGTATCTGCTTCCACTGCTGTGCTAGTGGTTTTCTGTTTCTGCCCCATTTTCCCTCGGCATTTCTGTCGACCACATTTTATGGACTCGGTTGCTTGGAAAAAAACTTTCTGCAAATTCTTTTTCCCCGTATCCCTCTTTGTCACCGCATGATCTGGAACAACAATCAAGAGCATGCACCTTGGCTGTGCAAATTTGGTATGAGTGAGCGCCTCCTGGCTACTGTCCATTCCGGCATGCTGGACAGAGAGTGGCTGAGCTGTGGAAAGGTTGGAGTTCAGCCATGTACAACGTTTGGAGTTGAGCCATGTGCAACGGTTGGAGTTAAGCTGTGAGCAACGTTTGGAGTTGAGCCATGAGCAACGTTTCAAGTTGAGCTGTGAGCAACGTTTGGAGTTGAGCTATGAGCAACGTTTGGAGTTGAGCCATGAGCAACGGTTGGAGTTAAGCTGTGAGAAATGTTTGGAATTGAACGTTGAGCAACGTTTCGAGTTGAGCTGTGAGCAACGTTTGGAGTTGAGCCATGAGCAACATTCGGAGTTGAGCCATGAGCAACGGTTGGATTTAAGCTGTGAGAAATGTTTGGAATTGAACGTTGAGCAACGTTTCGAGTTGAGCTGTGAGCAACGGTTGGAGTTAAGCTGTGAGCAACGTTTGGAGTTGAGCCATGAGCAACGTTTCGAGTTGAGATGTGAGCAACGTTTGGAGTTGAGCCATGAGCAACGTTTGGAGTTGAGCCGTGAGCAACGGTTGGAGTTAAGCTGTGAGCAAAGTTTGGAGTTGAGCCTTGAGCAACGTTTGGAGTAGAGCTGTGTGCAATGTTTGGCGTTGAGCCATGAGCAACGTTTGGAGTTGAGCCATGAGCAACGTTGGGAGTTGAGCCTTGAGCAACGTTTGGAGTTGAGCTGTGTGCAATGTTTGGCGTTGAGCCATGAGCAACGTTTGGAGTTCAGCAGTGAGCAATATTTGGAGTTGAGCCATGAGCAACGTTTGGTGTTGGGCCATGAGCAACATTTGGAGTTGAGCTGTGTGCAATGTTTGGCGTTGAGCCATGAGCAACGTTTGGAGTTGAGCCGTGAGCAACATTTGGAGTTGAGCCTTGAGCAACGTTTGGAGTTGAGCTGTGAGCAACGTTTGGAGTTGAACCAGAGCAACATTTAGAGTTGTGCCATGAGCAACGTTTGGAGTTGAGCCGTGAGCAACGGTTGGAGTTAAGCTGTGAGCAAAGTTTGGAGTTGAGCCTTGAGCAACGTTTGGAGTTGAGCTGTGTGCAATGTTTGGCGTTGAGCCATGAGCAACGTTTGGAGTTTAGCCGTGAGCAACATTTGGAGTTGAGCCATGAGCAACGTTTGGTGTTGAGCCATGAGCAACGTTTGGTGTTGAGCCATGAGCAACGTTTGGTGTTGAGCCATGAGCAACGTTTGGAGTTGAGCCATGAGCAGCGTTGGGAGTTGAGCTTTGAGCAACGTCTGGGCTATCCGGAGAAATCTCGATGACTTGTGTCATTGTGTTGCTGGGGTCCATTTCATCAGGCCTATCATCCGTATCCTTTACTACCCTTGACACAGCTATCTTTATGGAACTGCTGATGTTCTTCGCTCATGACGAAGTCGAATCGAAGTGGGAGCTCCTCTTCCTTGAAAAATTTTCGTTTCAAGTCGGAAAAATAGGACTCTGTGTTGGCACTATTTGCGATGTGATATCCATATCTTAACTTATGAGCCATGGCACTTTCAAAAATATTCTGCAAATGATCATCAATCTCCAGAACCGAATGCAAATTATCTCGACCTCCACTTTTGGAAAAAGGTGTCGCGTTTTCCCTGACATTGTAACGAATTGTGGAATAAAAGTTGTTTTCTCGAAGGCTTTCGGAATCTTCAACGCGAAAATCCGGAGTAGCATGCTGTTGTTCTTCGATATCATGTTGAAATGTTGAATGATTGAAGCTTGACCACTTGACCACCTCTAATTGCATTCTTCAGCCATATCTTCGAATTTTCTGCCTGTACTGGGTTGCTGGCAGTGTGGAATCCATCTGTTTAGCTGAAAGCAACTGTTAGCATTGTCTGCACAATTGCAGCAGCTTCACGAAATTGCTGACCGGAATCAATAGACATATGATTCCCGTCACCGTGTTGTCCGGGAGCGTGTTCAGAGATTCGCTGCAAGCTTTATATGCTCAGACTTTGCTACATGGTCAAGTGTCAAGCGCATGCTCGAGAATATCCGATTGTCCAAACTTATGGATAGGAGAAAAGCTTCGAGGCTGACAATGCTAAGTAAAATCCGTGGGGGCTCTGTTGAAATCTCCCTCCATCCTGAGGATGGAGGGTCCTGAACCAATGAGGGTCCTGAACCAACGCGTGCATTATCAAACCGACATTGAAATTATCAAACCTTCAGGCACCTCGCAGTGCATTCGAATTCATTCTCGGGATCTTTCTTTCCCTCAACCATCCGCCACTGGAATAACCTGCCAAATGAAATAGCGAAACTGACAAACATTGACAGTTTCCGGTCCAAATCCTTGGCGTTCATAACAGAAAATCCTGTGCTGTTTTCGTAGGCAGCGTGCTTGTGCCACAGGCCCCGTGCCGTTCGCACGTTTTATAAAAGACAACAAAAAAAAAACCTGACGAAGAACTCCTTCACTCGCTTATCCTTTCTTTCCCGCAATTTTTTTTCATGAACTAATTTTGACAAAATGTGCAACATTAATCCTTAGAATGTTTTTGGCTGATTAAGATCTGTCTGATCAAAACACAACGATGGGTATTTTGGTGGAGAGGAAAATTCGGAAAAGGCTCGAACTCAAGCTCCGATGAGGGCAAGTGAGAAATCAGTGATCAGTTCCGACGGAGATTTGAGGCCCGAGAACACACACTCTTTTCAGCCATGGCATTATACAAGGATGGCTATGCTTTCAGAGATCATCTGAATTAGGTGCTGGAAATGAGGGGTTGGTGTCATATCGGGCAACCCCTTGATACAGAAATATCGCACCACTTTTGGCACCATTTGTCTCCACCCTACTTGAAACCCTTCCAATGGCATCCAGACTTAATTTTATGTGGCTGGTTTT
>JASGXE010009609.1:0-16086 GCA_030068105.1 Sinentomon sp. SZTP_YWyxl
ACTACATTGGATCATAGGAGCCAATTTTATTTCTATGACTGCATACACAGATACTCACATGGTCAGTTAAGCAAAAAATATCACGGAGGATGTCTAAGAACTATCTATTTCGATGCGAATTGTGACCTTATGAAGCCGTCCGGATGCCCCAAAATTGGGACGATGCAGAGATGGAAAACGTGGAGACAGCAGTCTGGGCTGGCACACAGTTTACGAGCATGAGTGCACAAGGTCTAGCTTACTTGCGGTAGCAAAGACACTTAATTGTGCTTGTACCAAAGAACTCATTTTTCGATTCGCTATCCAGATTCTTGTTTTCCACCTCGGGATCTTTTAACCATGAGTGCACAAGGTCAAGCTTACTTGCGGTAGCAAAGACACTAAATAATTGTGCTTGTACCAAAGAACTCATTTTTCGATTCGCTATCCAGATTCTTGTTTTCCACCTCGGGATCTTTTAACCATGAGTGCACAAGGTCAGCTTACTTGCGGTAGCAAGACACTAAATAATTGTGCTTGTACCAAGAACTCATTTTTCGATTCGCTATCCAGATTCTTGTTTTCCACCTCGGGATCTTTTAACCATGAGTGCACAAGGTCTAGCTTACTTGCGGTAGCAAAGACACTAAATAATTGTGCTTGTACCAAAGAACTCATTTTTCGATTCGCTATCCAGATTCTTGTTTTCCACCTCGGGATCTTTTAACCATGAGTGCACAAGGTCTAGCTTACTTGCGGTAGCAAAGACACTAAATAATTGTGCTTGTACCAAAGAACTCATTTTTCGATTCGCTATCCAGATTCTTGTTTTCCACCTCGGGATCTTTTAACCATGAGTGCACAAGGTCTAGCTTACTTGCGGTAGCAAAGACACTAAATAATTGTGCTTGTACCAAAGAACTCATTTTTCGATTCGCTATCCAGATTCTTGTTTTCCACCTCGGGATCTTTTAACCATGAGTGCACAAGGTCTAGCTTACTTGCGGTAGCAAAGACACTAAATAATTGTGCTTGTACCAAAGAACTCATTTTTCGATTCGCTATCCAGATTCTTGTTTTCCACCTCGGGATCTTTTAACCATGAGTGCACAAGGTCTAGCTTACTTGCGGTAGCAAAGACACTAAATAATTGTGCTTGTACCAAAGAACTCATTTTTCGATTCGCTATCCAGATTCTTGTTTTCCACCCGGGATCTTTTAACCATGAGTGCACAAGGTCTAGCTTACTTGCGGTAGCAAAGACACTAAATAATTGTGCTTGTACCAAAGAACTCATTTTTCGATTCGCTATCCGATTCTTGTTTTCCACCTCGGGATCTTTTAACCATGAGTGCACAAGGTCTAGCTTACTTGCGGTAGCAAAGACACTAAATAATTGTGCTTGTACCAAAGAACTCATTTTTCGATTCGCTATCCAGATTCTTGTTTTCCACCTCGGGATCTTTTAACCATGAGTGCACAAGGTCTAGCTTACTTGCGGTAGCAAAGACACTAAATAATTGTGCTTGTACCAAAGAACTCATTTTTCGATTCGCTATCCAGATTCTTGTTTTCCACCTCGGGATCTTTTAACCATGAGTGCACAAGGTCTAGCTTACTTGCGGTAGCAAAGACACTAAATAATTGTGCTTGTACCAAAGAACTCATTTTTCGATTCGCTATCCGATTCTTGTTTTCCACCTCGGGATCTTTTAACCATGAGTGCACAAGGTCTAGCTTACTTGCGGTAGCAAAGACACTAAATAATTGTGCTTGTACCAAAGAACTCATTTTTCGATTCGCTATCCAGATTCCTGTTTTCCACCTCGGGATCTTTTAACCATGAGTGTACAAGGTCTAGCTTATCCTGCGTGGCCAGAAACATACATGCGTGCTCGGACCCTGAAAACTTATTTTTCGCTTCTCTATAGATTAGGTGATGTTGTGGTTAGGATGTGTTGGAAGCTCAGTTTAGTACATTATTGGCCTTTGTGAGACCTGTCAAAAAGTTGTTTAGATTAGGCCCACGTCTCCCCTCTGATCACTCTTATTTCTGTAAAATAAATTATCAAGAACAAGACATTTGCGGCCTTTCTTGAGTAAAAGGACTTCGGGACACTGTGGCATCCTTGGGGTGTCCTTTTTGCTCAGGCGAGGGTTTTGCAAAACCCTCTCGAGGTGTCTGCATGTGTCAGAAAGTACGTGAAGAAACTCACCTGCTGAGTTACAACGCAAGCCGTAATATTTGCACTTTCTTCGTCTTCTTGAATTGTGATACACTCTCTAGCACGTTTCTCCAACTTCGATTTAGTCAACTAACAGCTTCTGACGAAGTTGTTTCTTTGAATCCCATCTCCCTTCCCATGTCCCTTCCAAGGGCTCTATCCTATAAGCATCAGGATGTGAATGAACAGGCAGGCTTACAAGCTGCATCAACACCAGGATTGAATGCAGGGTCAAGAATGCTTGGCAAGCTTAAACTCATTCACAGCAATTTTCGAAGCCTGAAAAACAAGTTAATTCCGTTTTCGACACTGGTTGAACTTCATTCTCCTGATCTGATTATAGGTACAGAGTCCTGGTTAAATCCGGAAATCAATAACAATGAAATATTTCCAACCAAATTCACTGTCCATCGACGTGACAGAATAAACTCTCAAGGTGGGGGAATTTTTCTCTGTGTGCTTCTCACTTGGAGTGCACTCTTCTCTATTCCGATGATGAATATGAATTTATTCTTTGCAAGGTCTCCGCTCGAAAACCATCGGTTAATCTCCATATTCTTGTGGTTTACAGACCTCACCACTCCGGGACTGCGATTTTCGAGGCGATTGAGACATGTTTAACAAAGTTCAAGCTCTTAAAAAATCATGTCTTTCCCTTCTTGTTGTTGGAAACCTGAACCTTCCGGATATAAACTGGGTGCGGCGCATGGTTCCGCCAAACCCACTGTATGGGTCTGCTTTAAATAATGCTTGTTTGTCCTTTGTTGAGAAATTTTCACTAACGGAATGCACAAGTTCGCCTACAAGGGGTCATCATTTGCAAGATGTCACCTTGGCCAGGCCCCATAAACTTGTGGCCTCCGTGAAAGTGAAGATGGAATTTCTGATCACAACATAGTAAATGTTTGTCTTGATTTTTGCAAGCCCCCGAATATCACCTGTGCTGCAAAGAAGATTTTTCTGCATGGAAGGACGAATATCGAGGGATTGACTAATTTTTTGTCATGTCATTTTGGTACATTTAATTGTTTAGCAGAAAGTAATTGTCCTGTAAACTCATTGTGGCAAGGTTTCAGTGACATAGTTGAGAAGGCTAAAACGTCCTTCATTCCAACTAAAATTGCGAAAGACACACTTCGACCCCCTTGGTTTACAAATGAACTTGTTATTCAGAAAAAAAAGTTGCGCTCTTTGCTCAAAAGTCGAACATTATCGTTTCACAATAAAAAGCGTTATGTTATGGCTTTGAAAAGTTACAACGCAGTCAAGTTCAAGGCGATGGAATCCTATCTAGCATCCTTTTCTCTCAAGCGTGAAAGCATAGGAAAGTTCTGGAGGTTTAACGCCACCAGGAAGCGAGCAGATCGGATTCTTCCCTCACTGATGGGTTCAAGTAGTCAGGACTCCTTGGAAGCCGGTGCTGTTGGAAAGGCCAATCTATTGAATTCTACATTTGCCAGAGTTTTTAAGGGTGGCCCTCCTCCTGCCATTCCCACTGGACCTTGTTTCAGTCCATGTGACGCGCCGGTTGTCACTGAAACCCTGATCATAAATAGGATTAAGATGATGCCTGTTAAAAAGAGTGAGGGCTTGGGTAATGTGAATATCCGTTTTTTAAAGCTGGTTCCGAACATTATAGCAAAGTTTCTCAAGTTAATTTTTGATGCCAGCCTCAGGCAGGCTGAAATTCCAATCAGCTGGAAGAAATCGCTAGTTGTACCAGTTTTTAAAAAGGGAAATTGTTCTGATCCCTCAAACTACAGACCCCTTATGCTAGACACCTCCCAAAATTCTTGAGTTTATTATTGCGCAACACATCAGGAACTTTATGCAAACAAATGATTTACTATGTGGTGCTCAGCATGGGTTTCTCCCCGGACACTCCTGTGCAACCCAACTTACTTCATTTACACAAGACATAACAAATGCACTAGATAAACGGTCACATGTTGACGCTATTACAATTGACTTTTCCAAGGCTTTTGATGTTGTGCGCCACGACCTCTTGATCGAGAAAATGACATTCCTTGGGATTGACCAGTGTACATTAAATTGGCTGGTGGGGTATCTTTCTGGACGCACTCAGTGCGTCAGGGTTGACAACTCATATTCTGATTCACTACCTGTCACTTCTGGTGTGCCACAGGGAAGCATCTTAGGACCGCTTCTTTTCATTATATATTCAAATGACCTGGCAGAGGCAGTTCATTCCCGTATCCGTTTGTTTGCCGATGACTGCATAGTGTATTCAGTTATTAATGGAGCTGAGGACAGTCTCAAACTTCAGGGTGATTTGGATCGTATCGGAGAGTGGTGTTCCAGAGCGTCGATGACAATCAATTTTGACAAATGTAATTTCATCCGTTTTTCCAGTAGAGAGTTGGAAACTGTCCAATACCATATTGGTGGAAAGACCCTCCTGCAATGCACTGAACTTACTTATTTGGGTATATTATTTTCCAGCAAACTTGATTGGGGACCACATGTCTGTTCTGTTGCTGGGAAAGCTAACAAAGCCTTGTATTTTATCAAACGCTATTATCGCAAGTGTCCGCCTAATATTAGAGAATTAGCGTACTTCAGCATCGTTAGACCCATTCTTGAGTATGCTGTTGCTGCTTGGGATCCATGGCTCTCTTGCAAAGTTCAAATTTTGGAGAGAGTTCAGCGACGAGCAGCTAGATTCGTGGTGGGTGACTACCGCCGAACACAAGTGTTACTGGCATAATGACAAGTCTTGGTTGGAGTTCCTTGGCTGATAGGCGCAAGATGGCCCGTTTGTCAAGTCTCTTCCTGATTTTGAAGGGGAGTGGGGGTTGGGCTGACTTGCACTCTCTGTTAGAGGCCCCTCATTATTACTCTCGGCAAGATCACGACTTCAAAATTCGACTGTGGAACTTCAGCAAAGATGTTGGCAAATTTTCTTTTTTGGAGCGCACCATCATACTCAGTGGAACTCACTTCCCAGGGATGTGTTTGCAAACCCGCTAAACTTGGCCACTTTTCAATCTCGATTGGAATCTTTGCAAGAGTCATAGAATTTCCGTTCTCTTTGTTATTCATGCCCTTTTACATTTTTTAACTTTTGCCTGTAATTGCATTGCCTGTTACAACTGCATACGTAATTGAAATTGAATTGAAAATTGATGTTCCTTCTGGGAGGAAGGCTGGTTGCCCACCAGTTGTTCCATGCGTGTCTTCGAACTTTCGGTTAACCCATCGTGTACTTTCCCCCCATAGAAATTTTACATGTCCAGAAATTTCATAATTGCATATCCAAACCACTGCATTTTATTGCTGACACCCGCCAGATTTCGTCAAAGTCCACCAAAATCCGAAGTCTGATCATGTCATATGACATGTCGACGTTGACACAGGTTCTTTTTCCTTTCTATTTTGATATTCCTCTGGTGATATATTGGAATTTGGTTTCATTAAAACGAAAAGACAATTTCTCACTATACCCTAACAGCACGCTGCCATTTTAGCTGAATAACCAGGCATGTTCGACATCTCCGGAAACCCACAAAACTCGCAATCTTTCGACACAGCAGCTGTTGTGCGCTTTTTCAAATTTTCCGGTCCACAAAGCAAGTCTCGTAAAAATGCTCATCCCATTTTCGCCCTTGATGTACCCATAAGGCTAACGTACACAGCCAGAGTAAGGATGAAAAATTGCCTGCAATTTTGGAATTGGTATCTACTGGTCGTCATCATAAGTTTGTTATGTATCCGAATAGTTCAGGCCGAAGTTTGATTGATGAGTGCAGATGACAACAGAAGGTGCTGGGTGGTTTGAAGGTTTTGCTTCCGTTTGTGCCAGAATTTTTTTCTGTTAACTCGAGAATTGCATTTTTTGATTGTCATTCCTTTGACGAGTTTAAAAAAGGCAAAGGAATGCATTTACCCGAGCCGCAAAAAGTCTTAGCCACATTTTTCTGGAGGGTATAACAGTGTGCAGACACCTGGAAAGTGTCGAAAAGACCACGCAGGTGTGATCAAAGCATTCCAACTGAGTCTGGAATGAATCCCACGTTGCACGCCATCACGTGTTTTGCCACGCGACAAAATTCTCGTGCGGGACGATTCAGAAATTGCGAAGCAGCCGTCCGAGAAACTTTGATCTCTGCAGAACTCCGGAAAAAAGCAAAAATACCCAGTTGAGCAAGTTTTGGCTGCCACCATTAGGAAATTCTTATCTGACGGTGAAATTCTCATTCCCTAATCAATTTGGGTTTAGACCAAATATGTCAGGTGAATCTTAGATCCTTTTACTTGCTTTCCATCCGAAGATGAGAATCATTTCAGGACGTTATTGAGCAACTGTGCGCAGCATATGCTCATGAACAAATCGAGCAGCGCGGCGTTGGACAGGCACCAAGTGTTGCAATAATTGACTGCGAGAAAAGGATCCCGAGCAGAAGATGCATACTCCAAAATTGGGAGAACAAGGCTTCATTAACCAAACTCTCGAATTTTCGCAGGGCACTTTCTAAAGTTTCGTCCAGTTAATAAAAAGCGGAATTAGTCTTTGGCGCATGCATACGAGATATGTGTTCCGCTTGCTTTGTTCCGATGGCATTTGGTTTGCCTTGAAGATTTTCAAAACCCACTCGCGAGCATCAGTTGCAACTCAACCCTTAAAATTCATAGTTCTCAAAACAGCCCGTAGGCCACATCCGACTTCGAGAAAACTATAGCTAGGCCCATCGGCGCCGAATTATATCTCTCTGTGTGGAAAGGCACGCTACTGGCTTTTTTTTACAAAAACTTCCCCGCTTTTCGTTCTTTTCCAAAATCAAAAGCCATTTGATTTCAAAATGTTGGTCGCGGCGTTTCTTTGGCACTTTCCACGGCTGCGAAACGTCGCTATTTTTATCACTCGCAACCGCCGCCCGAGGGGTAGATATTCCCATTTTCCATTGTTATGCTGTGATCAAGGGCGTAACAAAAGGGAAACATTTGGGAGGCAGAGAAAAGAACTAATCCAACGGGCGGAAATATAAAGTAGGCGATGGAGCAGTGGAAAATTGGATGACTCTTTCTATCGAATGATCATTGGCATTTACCCATAGATAAAAAAACAGGCATAGATATACAAATACAGTGTCGTCCAAAAGTCTTCGAACATAGGAGAAATTCCAATCCACCGCTTACTCGGGGGCCAATCAAAAACAATTGAGGTTGAGGGACGCCATTTGTTCCAAAAGGCACCTGAGTTTTAACCGAGCTCCAATGTACCAAGATATTTGGCTAGGAGTGTATCACGTGTAAATTTGTCAGTCAAATTTTGCAAGGAATAATACCCACCCAGAAGTATTTGGCCTGCAATGGAAATTGCAACAATCTCATAGAGGAAATGCCTGGAAATTTACTGGTTTGGCACAGCTTTTCGCGCCGAAATTTTATCGCTAATTGTGCCTCTCAAAGAAAATCATAATTGTCGCCACTTTTCCTGGCATTTAACCGGGTGTGCAGTTTCGCATTAATGAACAAAGTGATGTCGGCACGCAAGGGGCGAAGTGTCCCCCCATTCCAGCATCGGCTTCTGAGAGGATACGACACTGGATGTGGATATCGTGTGGACTCTATGGCATAATCCAGTTTTCGGCAAGCTGCTTCTGGGCGAGGGTGAGGTGTGGCACAGCCTGGAATTGCGTGGCGAGAACAAGGGTCGAACGGTGAAAACATGAAGGGAGAAAGACTCCCAGAATCAAATAATAAATAATAGGATTTTGAAAGAGATGCGTCAGTCGCATGCATGGAAGCAATAGCGGTTTACGGGTATGAGAGTATGCGCTAGGGCGGCTAGGGTATAGACCGCTAGGCGAAAACCGGAGGCCGATGATGCATTGGGTAGTTCGGATGGAGACAGGGATAAACACTGCAGCGCAGCTGGAAGACAGAATAATATGCGAACAATTTGGGATCTCACGCGGTCTACACAGAATGGAAAATGGACCAGAAAGCACGGCGAGGAGACAAAGTCATGAAAGGCAATCGATTTGCTGGGTGTTGCGAAAGGAAAAGAGAGTTCGCAAAGGTGCGTGCGTGATCATCTGAATTTGCCAGGATTTCGAAGTTGGGGATGGAGATGTGTGAAGATTTTCAGGGGTCCTATCGACTAAGGATCTGGGGGCGGAGCTCCCCGCAGAAGGTGAGGAAATTTTGAAATTTGAGCGTTCATTTTGGGGGCAAATTTGGTGTTAAAGAGGCCAAATTTCCTGCCAGGACGAGCCAACAGAACGAATTGCCCTGTTGAAATTATAGTTGCACAAATTGCCCTGTAATAACAAGTCCTTTAAAATATCGCCTACGTTCGAGGACTTTTGAAAAGTTCCGCATATTTCAAATAATGCAGTCTTTACTTTTTTTGTCAATCAAACCACAACCTTCGTGTAGGCCTAATAATAGTCAATATTTGGTTTTTATTGACGCCAAATTATTGCAGTCAAGACTCTTTTGGCAATCCAGCGTCCATTGGTGGCAGAGGGCATCTTGCGTGTTTCGGTACGTACGAATAGTTGGCTTTTTCCATGCTTTGGATTTTGATCAACAAAATGATGTAAGCAACTGAAAACCATCGATTTGTTTGGTTTTTCCGGACAAATCTTTTGTCAAAAAGTCAAGATTCGGTATCACACGCGAGATCACCGCTGCGGTTTACAGTGTGACAGTTATTATCAGTGAAAATACCAACCTCATCATTCTCAAATATCCTCAAAGTCGCATGATGTGGAATTGTAGATTGTGAAGCGGGTTAGGCCTCCTAGATAATCAGGGATTTGCTTTAGCCTAGGTTCATAAGCCATCACCGCGATCCACAAGGAGTAGCCTACGAAGATAAGCTGTCATGTTCCCCAAATGAGCTTTCATGGGCTTAATAATTGGGAAAATCCTTTCAACAAGTTCGTCGTAGTTTTCATGCACACGCATGCATTCACCATATTTTGACTCTCTATTCTTCGTCCCAATTATACACTCTAAACACGAAGTTCGGTTTGGAACACTGTTTAAACATGGGCTTAGAGAAAAGGAGGTGTTCTTTTAGGTACATTTATGGAACACCCAGTGTGTTCCAGGAACGCACTGGGTGTTCCAAATCTGTGACATTCCTGTCACAGATTTGGAACACATGAGCGATTTGGAACACCTTTAGTGTTCCAATGACAGACCAAATGTTCCATAAAGAACACTTCCTATCTAAGCCGATGTTAAAATGTTACAAACCGAACTTCGTGTTTAGAGTGTACGAGGTGCATGCGGAAAGTTCATGCAATTGTGTGTCCGACCCTCGTGGCGCAGTGGTTAGCGCGTCGGACTCGTAATCTGAAGATTGCGGGTTCGAATCCCAGCTGGGACACGAGATTTGCCGTGGCACTTGTGTGTGCATCCTCCCTCGGCGAGGCACGGTAAATGAAATTTGCCATGGCACTTGTGTGTGCATCCTCCTTCGGCGAGGCATGGTGAATTCGGTCGGAAAGACAGACTTAAGTGGCCAGTCTGTTAGTCCTTCGGATGGGACTTTAAGAAGGAGGTCCCGTGTGTAGCATCACACTACGCACGTTAAAGAACACCTAGCTCCAGGTCCAAGACAGAGGCCTGGCAGGTTACATGAACACAGAAGCCACTTGGTATCACCCGCCGATACTCGACGTCGGTTCCTGCGGGTTGGCTGTGCCATAATACCGGCAGTATCGGCAGTTGTGACTGAGGTCTTGGGACCTGGAGCGGTGGGTGCTGTTGCGATTGCCCTCGGGAGTATGCCGGTACCTCGCCGGGACCCTTGATTGGGTGCCTGGAGCGGTGGGTGCTGGAGCAGCTACTCTCAGGTGACACTTGCCAGTACCTCGCCGGGACCATGGCTGACGACACAAAAAAAAAACATGAACGGTCGGACCACCAGCCCAAGGCTATCTGTCCATAAGACCCAAAGAAGAAGAATTGTAATTTTTCTGAGGTTGTGGGGAATCTCTGGCCAAGGTGGGCTGTCGACCTTTGCCTTGGGATCTTGTGGTGTTTTCTGCAAAGTTATTTTGTCCTATAGTCCTCCTTTCTCTGCTTTTTGAAAAAACCCTTCTTTTGATCAAGAAAGTACGAATATATATGATAAGGTACCCCCAAATATCTACTTTATCAATCCGCAGTCCTTCGTACTTGGGGCATAAATCCTCAACATATCTGGGTCTTTCTTGACTTTCGCCACAAACACTGCTTCTTCCTGGTCCTCATTTAAGAAGGATTCACATTGCGTCATTTTCACGCAGCTATGGCGATCGTACGTATTTTCAGTCGACATCAGTAAGGAAGACTTCATCGTCATGAGTATAGCACAGCAGCTATTTTTAGTTCTTCGTTTTTTTAATGGTCATGGATTGGGCCACATTAGGTTAACAAAATCTCAAACGAGGTGACAATCCAGAACCGTGGACAATCCAGAACACCCGCTTTTCTCACTGGTAGCAGAGATCACATTGGGCGATCAGCTTTTCTCACTGGTGCAGAGATCACTTTGGGCGATCAGCTTTTCTCACTGGTAGCAGAGATCACATTGGGCGATCAGCTTTTCTCACTGGTAGCAGAGATCACATTGGGCGATCAGCTTTTCTCACTAGTAGCAGAGATCACTTTGGGCGATCAGCTTTTCTCACTGGTAGCAGAGATCACATTGGGCGATCAGCTTTTCTCACTGGTAGCAGAGATCACATTGGGCGAGCAATTGAGAGCACATCAAGAGGGGAAAAACAGGAGCGATTCTGTTGGATTTCTGATTATTTTTTATATGTTTCGTGTTTTTTTTTTCACTCAAAGCGGGAGATCAGGTACCTACCACTGTCAAGCACTTTCCATTATGGGATCTAAAGATTTAAGGTTTGTTTATTTTTAAGGGTATTTAGGAGTTGGGTATAAGGTTAGGCTGGGCAATTACACCTTTTTGAACTTTCAAAAATTAGACTTTATTCCTGCAGCCCAACATGGCCCGATGATGACACGGCGGCTGTCGTCTTCCCGGTCTTCGCGAAGTAGAATTTCAAATTTCTGTTATAATTGTAATTGATTCGAAGGCTTCCTGAATATTGATGGAACTTTCTTCCTTTTCCTCATCCTCCACCTGGCTCTTCGAAAAGAATTATACATTCCTTATCAAAAGTCATCGAACACAGGAGTTCATTATTAACTCAGGCGCCATTTAGAATCAATGGCGCAGCATGCGCCGCAAAATATCATGACATTCGTGTGAGGCGTGAAGTTGCACTATAAGCCCTGTTGAAATTAGATGGCCCTGTAATAACAAGTCCTTTAAACTATCGCCTATGTTCGAGGACTTTTGATAAGTTCTGTATCTTTTCCAAGTTCATCACTCTCAAAACGGTCGGCTCGTTTTGACCTTTTCAGCGTGGATTCACATTCAGGCGAAAGCCAGCCCCCTCTCTCGCCGCTATGCAGCGAATAAAAGGGGAATTTGGGCATTATACATTTAGTGTAGTGCCCGGCCTTCCAAGAGGGCTATTAGTCTTTCGGTAACTATCAGGTAAAAGTTGCCCTATATTGTTAGTTCGCTGCAGTCATCAGTCTCTGGTGTCCTGGGAATTCTCCCTTTTTTTTCTTCTTTGTTCTTCTTCATTTAAGTTTGCTCCTATTAAGAAGTTTCAGCGTCCAATGTATAAGAGAATATGGCGGAGGAATTTTTATCGGTGTCTGTTCCAAGAGTCATCGAAGAATTCAGTTTGGGAATTTTGCGGTTGATAGCGCGGTTTATGGGCACGATCTGAATTTTATCGAGAACGCACTATGCATGGTGTGACCACGGCGGGATCCAAGCATGTGGGCATCTTCCAATTCCATCCAATAGCAAAAGGCGAATTCTTTCCATCTGTTGCATGGAAAGAATTCGCGCAGAAATTACAGATAAGTGCGCTAAAGCAAAAATCGTGGAAGTATTTTGCGGAGAACAATCTCCTCACGAAAAAGGCTTCAATGTTTATTGATTATGATTATTGATTTATTTAAATATATAGTTACATCATCAAAAGAAAAAAATAGTAACAACAAATTTTAAACAGTAACAGTTTAAAATTTGTTTTAAATTTTAAGTAAAAAAAACAGTAACAACAAACAACTTTTTTCTAATTACTTCTTGCCGCGACTGTGGGGATGCAACTTTTTAAACGCCAATTCTTGTTCAGACAGCTTCTACCCATATCCTGGCATATGTCAAAATATTCGTCAAAATATTCGTCAAAAACAATTCTTATCTCCTCAAACGTTAAATTTCGGTGCGTTCGGGGCCGCAAATGTTTTTATCAACTTGCAAATCCAAATCGTTATCGCTTTATCAATTTTGCAGCTCTATCATTTCACCACTGAACTTTTGTTTTCCTCCGGATTTTTTCCGCTTCTGCCCGACATCTCAAACTTTTCAGCGGCGGACTCCGTCGAGCCAAACACGTTCACCATTCAGCACATGCACAAGGTCCTCCTTCACAAAATTCCACATGCCTGATGTCATGCCGCAATCAAAATTCTCATGCAGTAATAATTTACAACTGCAATTGCCGGTCGCTGCTTGGTCTTCACAAACGAGTTGAGCTTAGAAATAACATGCAAGTCTCAAATGTTGACATTGCTATACTTTCGGAAACCTGGTTGCACAGTGAGATTGATAGCTTGGAAGTTTTCCCGTCAAATTTTTCAGTGTTCCGCTCTGAACGCGTGGGCCGTAACGGTGGCGGAATTGCCGTGGCAGTAAACAGTCTGAGACTTGCAAGTTCCCCGTTGCCAGATGCCGTCAGGGGCATTCTTTCTCCCACAAGTTTTGTTGAACTCATTGGTTGCGAGGTCATCCTTCCTCAGTATCCTCAAGCGCGAAATTTTCTTTTCGGGGTCAACGAGGTTGAAGGTAAGGAAAGGCAACGATTGTCTTCAGAGGTCGAAGCATGTTCAGCATGGGGTCTGCCAGCCAATATTCGGACAGTTAATACCGGAAAATAAAATTCATGCAGATTGAGGCCACAGTCGATGGATGCTTGCAAAACATAAGTGTTGAAACTCTCGACCGCATTGGTGGCTGAGAGACAACTCGTTGACCTTTCGCTTACCTTCAACCTTTCACAGAAGGTCCTCTTGCCAACTTATCATCGGCCTGACTGCGCCAGCAGTACATTAGATCTTTTATTTACTAATGTTGAGGCTCAATGCACCGTCAGTACCCAGCCTGGTATCGGTGACCACTCCGCAGTGATTTGCTCAATTCCTTGCACAATCCCAAACCCTTTGCCCCGGTTTCGTTTAGTTAGACAGTATCGGCGGGCAAACTGGGGTTTCCTTTTTTCGTTCTTGGCTACCAAACTGCTTTCATTCGCAGTTCTCGCTGAAACGGCTGGACCTGACGAGCTTTGGTGCTTCATCAGTAACGCGCTTGGCGCAGTTAGTTCAATGATTCCTTCCAAAAAAGTCAGAATTTCTTATCAGTTCCCGTGGGTCAACTCTTCACTCCGTAATTTATACTATCGCAAACGTCGGCTTAATCGGAAACTCCAATCAAACGGTGGTAGACTCACCCCTCTGGAGAAGTTTCGTCTGAAGAATAGAACTGATTCCATCAACTTCGACATAAAAGATATGAATTCTAGGCTTTTTTCTTCTTACATTGAACGCGCAATGGTTACCAATAACGGCAAAGCATTCTGGTCCTACTTGAGCTCCAAGAGATCTTCTGGGACAGCATCAGCACTTACACCTGCGGCTGGTCCGCCCGTTTCAGACAGTGATTCGAAAGCTAACCTTTTCCGAAGTGTTTTCGAGGATCTCTTTTCTAATCCTCGCCATGCCAATAATTTGGTGCCTAATTCAGGCCTCCCAACTCGCACCGATGGGCCGACGCATGACCGAAACATTCTTTCCAATTTCTCTCCCCGATTTATTGCGGGTGGTGGTCTCTGTCGGAAGATTTCCATTGCTTTGCAACGTCTAAAAGCGTCTAAATCATCCGGTCCTGGAGCGATTCCAAATCAACTTCTGAAGCACTTAGCAGAAATTCTAGCACCATTTCTGGAAATCTTGTTTATAAAAATCTTTGAATCTTCCTTCCTCCCTTCTGAATTTAAAATTTCCACAATTGTGCCTATTCTAAAGCGCGGCAAACCCCCTTCCGACCCTCTATCTTATCGACCAATTTCGCTTCTCAACAGTTGCAGTAAGATTTTCGAGCGCCTCATTCATCAAGAGATTTTGAGTTTATGCGACTCGATTGGTGTCCTTTCCTCCTCCCAACACGGTTTCCGTCGAGGATTTTCTTGCACAACTCAGCTCTTGGAATTTGTTGAAGATATTGCAGAGTCACTTGAGGCTAAATATCCTTTGCACGCGGTACTCATTGATTTTAAGCAGGCTTTTGATCTGATTCCACATCCCTTGTTGCTGGCTAAGTTACGCTCACACGGGTTCTCACTCTCCCTTTTGTCACTGCTGGAAAACTATCTCTCCAACCGGCGTTTCATTGTTTCCATTAATGACGCGAAGTCAAATTTATCAAGACATATCCTGTCCGGCGTCCCACAAGGAAGTGTTCTTGGGCCCCTTCTTTTTATCCTCTATATAAATGACCTCCCGTTAGCTGTTAAATGTAGGATCAGAATGTTTGCTGACGACGTTATCATTTACTCCCGGGCGCGAAGATATTCAAAAGATGCAGGCCGATCTTGAAGCAGTTGATATTGGAGTAACCGGTGGGGGATGATTCCCAACCCAAGCAAATGCTCTTGGGAATTTAGCCGCGGAACTGCAGTGACTTTTCAGCTGCGACGCTATACAACCTGTCTGGCCAGCCAATTACCGCTTGCATACTGTAAAATATCTCGGTGTTCACATTGACAGCAAACTTTCGTGGGGTCCCCATGTGAAACAATCGCCTCCACTGCACGCAAGACCCTTGGTTATATCTTCAGGAATCTTCGCCATGCATCTTTAAAAGCCAAACTCCTTGCATACAAAACATTCGTTCTTCCTCAGTTGGAATACGCATGCGAAGTGTGGGACCCGTATCTCGTGTGTCATGCCTCCACATTGGAACGAGTCCAGCGACTTGCTGCGCGAATTATTTCTGCGGATTTTCGGCGCGAAACTAGTGTTTCAAACTTGCTACTACCCTCGGTCTTGAAACTCTTTCTGAGCGCCGTAAATCTAGGCGTATATCACTTTTCTCAGACATTCTTTCCGGACGGTCACCGCTAAAGCTCCCAGACACGTTTTTGCGGGTAGAAACTGCGCGACGAACTCATTTGAATGTTCAGGTAAGAGGGCCCATCATCCGATTTAATCCATATTTCCACTCCTTTTTCCACGAACTGCTCGGGACTGGAATGCTCTAGACTATCATTTTCAGTTGTATTCGTAGGCAAACCGCGATCGGTAAACAAATGCTATGACCTGTGAACACCGGGACATTTTGTACTTTTCTTTTGGGTAAATACTTTTTATTGTTTTTTAATCCTTGAACTGTAAATATTTTTATTGTATGACGTGTCTACATTTGACTAGATGCCAATAATAATAATAATAAATAAAATGCATATAGCACTTGGTCAGGATGATAAAAAGACACTTGATCAGAATGATAAAAAGCAACAACATGCACAGAAAACAAAAAGAGCGACAACACAATAGTTGCAAACTGGAGGATAAGCTGATGCCGGTAATCAGTGCCTAAGAACCTTGAATTAGCTGGATTATGCGGGAGGAATTCCAGTCTCTCACAGTCCTGGGAAAAAGTTTAATGTTCTGTGGGCCCATTTCAAATTCTTTATTCCAAATTCTTAGAGGTCGTATATTTTATTCTGCTTTATGAATGTAGTAAATGAAAAAGCCTCATTCGTAACACATC